>JZLH01S0192547.1:11995-26584 GCA_001188425.1 Eucidaris tribuloides | reverse complement strand
GACTGCTAAGCAGCACAAGGCCGATTTTAGAATCTTGGAACAATTTGGCACGATCTATCCATCATCTTTTTTGTCCGTGTGTATCACCATCATATCCGAAGTTGATGTTTCTAGATCTCAGTCGTGTCAATGCATTATTCGGCTTTTCATTTACACCTCTTCATGGTCGGCCTATCGTTAGCGTGGATAATCGCAGGCCCGTAGCCAAGATTTCTGATGAGGGGTGTGTATTTATAAAAAAAAGAGGACTACAAAATGACTACACTTCATCGAAATGTAGATATTTTTGCACCAGACAGTTCTGAAGCAAAATATGTAAATTTCTACGTCAAGTTGAGTTATTGTCATTATATTTAAAGTGTTTTTTTTTGCATGGATATACGTAATTGAAATGACAGGACTAATTTCGCCAGCTGGCGGTTTGAAGAATTTTTTTAAAATCCCAACTCCCAAAACTGGCTCAGGATTTTCATTCTTTTGGGGATTAATTTCTTTTCAAATCTACTACAGGGATCAATGCATTTTTTTCTTTTTAAAACGCGGACCTTTTAATTATTTCTTTCTTTTGTTTTCTTTTTTTTTTTTGGGGGGGGGGGGTTGCGTACGCACCTTACGCAACCCCCTTGGTTAAGGGGCTGATTCGTTCGTATCATTCACTCGCACTCGCGACGTCTTCACTGTTTCCTCTTTACCACTCAATCCCTCTTGAAAACACACAAGCACCCTCCTCCTGAAGTGCTCATAATGTCTCTTCTTAACTTGGAGTACCTCGCCCGTGAGACAGTAAAACGGTCTAACTTGAAAATGGCTCTTTTGAGAAAGATAACTTTAAAGTTCAAATGTTTAAGATTTCAATTTCAATTTCAATTTATTTATTCCGCATTGAAAAATCAAATCATGTATAAGAATACAAATGTCACAAACTAAATATAAACATATATACAGTAATTTTGCGCGGCTCTCCAAGAAGGTGAAACCTGTGTGTGTTGGAGCGCCTTTACGAATGTACAATGATGAACAAAAGAAACAAAAGCACAAATATGATTAATATAATGATGTAAATGAAAAATATAAACACAAGTACTTAACAGAACTGTACAACATAACGATTATGTGATTGGCAGGGATATAATCCATTATAACCACCAAAGAAAGAGAAATTATTGACCATTTTGTGCATAATTGGTTGTTTGTTTTAAAATGACCTTTTTTGTGTAGGGTCTAGAAAGACTGTTTTACCATTTAATGAGTATTGTGAATTTTGATCTATTACGGTAAAAGTCTATCTAATCAATTATTGTTATTGTTTTAAAATAATAACCAGACATGCACAAAATTGATTATTTATCAGTTTCTATAAATCACAACATTTGTATGGACTCAAATATTTCAACATTACAGGTATTTGATTAAAAAACCCCCCAACTATTTCGAGATAGACCGTGTTGCCATCACATGGTCACAATAAAGCACATGATTGTAGAGGTCTAACTCGAAGATAGACCATTTTACCGTCACATGGTCACAATAAAGCACATGATTGTAGTAATGGTCTAACTCAAAGATAGACCTTTTATCGTCACATGGTCAGAATAAAGCACATGATTGTAATGGTCTAACTCGAAGATAGACCATTTTACCATCACATGGTCACAATAAAACACATGATTGTAATGGTCTAACTCGAAGATAGACCGTTTTACCATCATATGGTCACAATAAAGCACATGATTGTAATGGTCTAACTCAAAGATAGACCTTTTATCGTCACATGGTCAGAATAAAGCACATGATTGTAATGGTCTAACTCAAAGATAGACCTTTTAACATCACATGGTCACAATAAAGCACATGATTGTAATGGTCTAACTCGAAGATAGACCATTTTACCATCACGTGGTCACAATAAAGCACATGATTGTAATGGTCTAACTCGAAGATAGACCATTTTACCGTCACATGGTCACAATATGCCATATGATTGTAATGGTCTAACTCGAAGATAGACCGTTTTACCATCACGTGGTCACAATAAAGCACATGATTGTAAGGGTCTAACTCGAGGATAGACCGTTTTACCGTCACATGGTCACAATATAGCCACATGATTGTAATGGTCTAACTCGAAGATAGACCGTTTTACCATCCCATGGTCACAATAAAGTACATGATTGTATAATGGTCTATCTCAAAGATAGACCGTTTTACCGTCACATGGTCACAATATAGCACGATTGTAATGGTCTAACTCGAAGATAGACCAGTCACAATAAAGCCCATGATTGTAATGGTCTAACTCGAAGATAGACCATTTTACTGTCACATGGTCACAATAAGCCATATGATTGTAATAATCTAACTCGTAGATAGACCATTTTAACATCACATGGTCACAATAAAGCACATGATTGTAATGGTCTAACTCTAAGACAGACCGTTTTAACCCGTTGCCTACGAGATGCTGAAAATCCCTTAGAGTTAACACATGACACATCCGGTTCCCGTAGCTAACGGGTTAACATCACATGGTCACAATAATCCATATGATTGTAATGGGTCTAACTTGAAGATACGCAGTTTTACCATCAAAGAGATTAGATGACAATGAGCTAACTTCAAGATAGACCATTTTACCATCACAACTGAAGCTAGAATGGGGAAAAATACGAAGGTAGCGGATATTATCGCAAAACGAACCATGTTAAAAAATTTAACGAAAGTATCATTGAAAAGAGCGTCCTCATATTACCCAAGAAATGTATTTATCCTAAAAAGTCAAATTTTCGAGTCAGACCGTTTTACCACCACAAGGCCGACCTTATCGCATTCCCCGCTGAATCATCCGTCTTCATGTATATTAGCACAATTCTAATTTCATGCTTCCCCTAGAGCCCAAGTACAGTTTTGGTAAAAAAAAAAACGTGTTTTTTTTTTAAAATTAGTCTTTCACAGAGTACTCTATTGTCTGCTGGACATTAGAAATTAATATCATACCCATTCAAAATTAATTATAGTGATAAATTGTGATATTTAAATCATTTGAGGGCCAAATAGCAGAATGTACATTTCCTACGAAAAAAAATGGAAGTAATTCGGAGTATGTGATTTTCAGGGCATTGATAGATATATAGGTTTATCTAAAAACACAATAGCAAAAAACTTCATTTCATACCATTTACTAAATCTATATACCTGGGCATATTATCTACTCCTAGAATTTATCGTAATTACGTGATCATCTTAATGAGCATTGTATTGAGAGATTCAAAAGTGATGTCCTCATAAAAGATGATTTTTGTTCTATCATCCTACAGTCGAGATTTTGAAGTAATTGTAGGTTATCAATTGAATTATGCACCATTTGTATGCTACAAAAGGGAAGTACGGAATTTCCTATAATACAATTTCCCTCACCAATGCTAACTTAAATCCTATTGTGGATAACTCCTTACAAACATCTGTTCTTCCAACAGCAATTACTTTGATGTTGAAACATTTATTGTCCTGATCCATTCTGAGTTTTTCATGACATAAAATGTTGGTTTTTCTGTGCCTGCTGTTGGGTGATTGATTAACTGATTGATTGATTGTTTGATTGATTGATTTATTGACAAATTGTTTGACATGATTTTATTTTCATTTGTTCAGTTATGCGTCTACCTCTATCTAATGTAATGAAAAAAGAAAAGTGTTTTCTTATGGTTAACCACATACAACTATACCTATCGTTTTTGTAAAAGAAGTTTCGCTCACACACACGCAGACACACGCGGACACACACAGACACAGCCGTACACACAAACAGACACACACAGACAGACACACACACACACACACACACACACACACACACACACACACACACACACACACACACACACACACACACAAATAGGCTCATCTTTGCACCTTTAAAGGTGCAGTCCAATGTCACATTGGGAGCTCCTTTACGGGTGCAACTTCGCACCTTTCAGACCTTTAAAGGTGGTCCCAGTGTGACATTGGTCTGAAAGGTGCAAAATTGCACCCGAAACGGCAAAGGTGCTCCCAGTGTGACATTGCTAAAGGGGCAAATTTGAACCTACTTGTCTAAGTGTGTTTAAATTTGGGACATTAAGTAAGTGAATCGCTTTGCGACAAGTAATCTCTTTATCATCTCCATGTAAACTCATCTTGTACTGTTTGCGTTTGTATGAACTACGATATTTGAAAATAATTTGGCCCTTACACCGGGTTCAAGGCTGACAGCGCACTACATATCCTATTTTAAGTATTCATATTATCGTCCAGAAACCGAATCAAATAAATTTGCTCTCATTAAATGCTATTGAGATTTATTGCCAAAATTGGATCGTAGCCCATCGTGTAGTGTGCGGTGGTCCTTACCCTGTCAGTAACAAATAGTGACAGCCCAATGTCAATAATAACTAACACAATACTTTGCCTGTGGGACTGAAGAGGTTAAGAATCAGAGTGCATAACGATTTCCACTAGTCGGGGCTATAAGTCATCATGTTTAACCTTGTTGAATACGAGATCAAATTAGGCGAGACCTTCCACATACATCGTCTTCCGACTGATTGGTCCTGAATATTGCCCCCGTCTCATCGTGAACATGGTGGACTCACGAGGAATCGATAGGAATTGTAAAAAGAAATAAGATTTCGGGATCTAAGGAAATCAGCTTGCATGATACGAAATAAACAAGTAACTTGATGCAGTTTCTTAGAAGAAAAGATAACTTGGTTATTGTATCATTGCACGTAAATATGGTTTAGATTTGGACAAAGGTATGTTAAATTGCTACTTGGATGTAAATTTGACACCCAGATACGACTAAAACAAATGCACATAAAATCAGGAAGTGCATAAATTTGCATACATATTGACACACACCTTTATGATATAAATACCAACGCTGAAATAAATCACATGTATTGTTTCGGAAAATTAACTGATATAAGATATCCAGGACTTTTTCGGCTAATTAATGTTTTGCGTCACACTGTGGCGCCTAATGACACTGAATGATAAGTTCTGATGCGAATTGTATGGTAAAACAATGTCCCAGTTACTCTGAGTGATGTCATTAACAGTTTAAGAAACGTCAGGCCACAAGTAAAACACACACTGAAACAAAAGATGGCATATTGATATTTTATGACCCATGAATAATCTGTCCCTCAAATGCTAAACCACGGAGTTCGGTACCAGACAAAGAACTTACCTGCTAGATTAATGGACGAATCCACCGCTCCTATTTGTTACTCGATTGGGTTTATAACATGGGCGCTTCTGGCAGACGGCTGAGACACGAATAGTTGAAAAGCGCGCGAAACACCCATTTTGAGCGACAGATCTCGCGAGGACGTCACACACGGCGTGATTTTTTTCCTTCCACCTTCATTCGGCCAAACCAAACCTACAAGTGCCACTCACTGCTAGCTGTGAACGCCGCTCCACATTTTCTGGACATTTTCTTAGCAACTGTAGAAATAAAGAAACATTTTTGGTAAGTAAACGGTGCTCCTAGTACATTTCCAATCTATTAAGTACTCTTAATGTGTTCACAATCCGATTCAGTTTAGTTAGCAGAGTTTGAACATAATGTTGTGTCTGTGATGCATTTTTGAAGTTCATATTTGATTTCTCCATTGATGTCCTGACAATACCTGTAAACATTTAAGAAACATTATGGAAGTTTACGTCTAGTATCTCACTTGCTAGTACTGAAAATTATGCGTTAAGCAGTGTGTAGTTCATTTATAAAGATCAAGTATGTACGACAAATCATCTTCTCATTTCAAACGGAGCCTTTCCCGGCTTACATGCCATCCATATTTAATCGCCAGCACTGACATATTTCAGCCAATCATGTTTTGCATAATTGAACTATAATCCCTATTTTGATTATCGTTGTCTGCCCTTATTTAACAATCCTCCCATTACAACTGAATGGGTTGCAAGATGTGTGTGTGTGTGGGATGTACGGTTTTGCATATAAAATAAAGCATTAGAACCAAATCACAAATTTCTTTCAGTATCTGATAGAAATAAACACCTACATGTGACGAGACGAAGCTTTGGAATTACACCTATACAAGTAGATACTTTGAAAGTGAATACGAATAATGAACTATGTACCAATAAATATTTTAACCTAACACACCTTCGCTCAACATCTGGTCCGCATCCATTGATTTGTCGGTGGCTAAATTTGATATACATGTATAAACCGAAGCTTTAAACAATTTTATCGTTCGGATACAGAGATTTGAATTTATTTCATGTTAAATTAGGGTCACATTTTTACAAGTAGACGAGGTAAACCCACTTTCCAACTTTCCATTTGAGTTACGGAATAGACAGAAATAAATCCTTCAACTTTGTAAGGTTTACCACAATCTCGATTGTATCATTCATAATAAGTTTGGATAGCACTGTCGTGTTTGTCCTTTGGAAAAAGACTTGAATAAAAAAAGGTGCTTAGACTTTGCGTATCTTTTCATAACCTTTTTGATAAAAAAAAAAAGATTTTTGGTCTGACCGTGGGTTTTTAGGTATTGGTCAGTCTTTCCAAAGCTAAAATCAGCCCCTTTGGTGTCGAAACAACCTAAAGCTTGATTATGCTTTGGACATATTAATATATGCCATGGAAACAAACTGGAGAGGTTGGACGGCGTAGGTTTTTTATGTGCTTTATATCAAATCTCACCTTAACATGCTGGTATTTTATGAACATTAAGATTTAAACCATATTCAGATTCCAAGTGCGAACAAGACTAGGCTACTTGATGCATGATATGTGCGAATGACTTGCTGATTGTCCATTGTACTCAGGAAAGAATTAAGGCCAAGACGGATTTTGTACTAAAATGTATTATAAGTATTGTATTTGAAATTTGTGCCAATAGGTGAACGAAGCACGCCGCCGTACTTGCTAACCGGCTGACAAAGCACATGTTAATGACGTGTGTGCAGTGCGTATATGCACAAATGTAATTCTTTGGAGATTTATTATTCCAAGGTCATTTATTGTAGAGATTTATAATTATGTCATCCACCCCCCCCCAAAAAAAACTTTCTCTTTTCAATGATACCTCAGTTGCATTGATGGTGTCGTGCATGGCTGAGTGCATTGCTCGTGAAGAGAACAATGTAAAATCACAAACTTGCATGAAATATGAGATTACCCCTCATCATTAAACATGAAAATAGCTTTTGGTGTCTTCAGCCTTTTATCCATTTACAAAAAAACTTGCAAAACATATAGTTTGACATTGTTCTCGCCAATGTACTCGATCATACATGACACCAGTGATGTACGCGAGGTATTGTTATAAAGAAAAACGATGCTCTTTATTCATGAATATTATACATATAAATCTCTATAATAAAATAGGTGGGATTATTATTCCTCTAAACATGCATTATCCATTCGTTGATACTTGAATATGAACAGCATTCGTAGTTTTTATCTTTATAAATACTGTATAATCCTACCGTCTCGTCAGTAAAGATATGAAAAAGGTTTCATACCAAATTGATACAAGTCATACAGGGTTATCTACGACACAGACACATTGATATCTGGATGAATTGTGGGGTCTATTCCAAATATCGTGTTAATAAAAGAGCTTAGTTCCAAAAATTGATAGATCCACGTTAATGACTTCGGAGAAAAATTCGAAGTAAAATTAACAAAATTTGGTATTTGCTTGTGTAATTTGTCTTCAATAATATAGAGAGAAAAGCATTTGGCCAATGTAGTAACGTCAATAACTCATTTGTCGTAGAAAATATATTTAGTGCCTCCTGGAAATAAACTCTCTAATCTGAGATTCGATTTTTGGTCTATTGAACATGAATTTTTACCATTTTTGGGAGGATTATACATATCGTGGTGGAATCAGAATCCAACCACGCACTGAAAATCATAAAAACCGTGTCTTGTAGCAAAACAATTTAAGCAAACCCAACACCAACTGCACTTACAAGCAGCAATGAAAGATGACAAAGCAATCTAACAAAGAATGCTACTATAGTAGGAATCACCAACAGGTCACTTATGTATCCGTAAAGCCAGAGCTTTTGACATTGTAAAATCGTCATCTGTGACGTCACGAGCGATTCCATCTTTGACTGCCATCCAAGAAGATAATGGGAGTGGAACAGTGATAGGCAAACGTCTCCCAACGCACCGGGCAAAATATTATTACTAGCTTAATTTCACACGAGCAAATAACACTTTTCCATATCTCGTGACGCTTCAGAAACTCTCCATCTGATTAACTCCGAATTACAATGATGTAACCAGAAAATTTGCTGTAAAGTGAGAACAAACATCCGTCAACACCTGATTTTATGTGATCTCTGATTTCAGCATAACTTAATTTCTGTAATTCATGGTCTTGGAAGCTAATATTTGTTTTCCCCGCAAGCGTCTTGCATGTTATATTGTCGTTATATTTGTGTGATTGTTTGTTTCCACGAACAGAGGTTTGTGTTTCAGATGTATTATGTTATCGATTCCTTCGCTGATACTGGCAAGATTTCGTTTTAGATGCACACCCAATTCTAGTCGTCCATATAATGAAATAAGACTGCTTTCGCTGACTGTCCTGCAAATTTACAACAAATGATAATTTATGTACGACGAAAAAGATGTGATATTAGTAGCTCAATTTTTCAGTCCTTTTCAGAAGTGCTGCAATCATACAGCGGAGGTTTAGTCTTTGAATAAATTTAAATAATTAATTGGTTGCTTTACTCTATGACATAAGCTCATGTGATTTTATAATATAATAACTTTGTGTAACTGTGGCGTTAAATGGCATAAAGCGTTAAATTTTCTTTTCATTTGTGCTTTAAAATAAGGATTATGGTATCAAGGTTTTAGACTTACGTTAAGTTAAGTACAGTATAACTTCCAGAGTCTAAAATAAGTGAAGAATTTATTAACTTCTATTTACAACGTCGGAATCTTGTATTTATATTGATATTTTTATCGGCCTTTAGTATTCCAAGCGGAAAACTGCATTTAATAATTTGCTTAAGTTAATACTGGATTTTTTTTTGCGTGTGTTCATTTGCCTGTTCGAATATTTAATTGACAGCAAATTAAAATATGGCAATTAAAACCGTTAAATGTTTTCCTGTTATTTAAACCTTTACCCTACTTGATTTTTTTTTATAGAAATTGCTCATGTTGCCTTAGCATCTCTAAATTGTGAAACAGTCTATGACTTCGATAAATATTTGCACGCACTACAATACAAGCCTTCACACAGAATACATTCTTTAATGGACGGAAATAACCCAGGCAAAGAAGAATAGACGTACTACAATAAGGAAAATACTTATTGACACAAAGAAATCATTTCTGTAGACTTTACACAACATATTCATTCTCTCAGCTCAAGACGAGAGGAAAACATAATAGGTAGAAAAATGAGAATGTTGATGACATTTTAAATGTCAAGTTTCTTGATAGAACACAAACCTCTACCCATCAGGTAAAGGCATATCAAACTGCATTACCTTGGAAAAAGCTGGTGCATATTGCTAAAAGCTAAAGAAGTCACTAAAACGTCAAGAAGTAAACTTAAACCATTTGATTCATGTAGTTTTCAAGAGTCTGCTGTCGGAGAATGGAAGCAAATTATGCAATACCTTGCTTAAAATAAATACATATACTATTTCTGCTATTTTAAGGTGTTTCGAACTAATTCTTTGAGCTTACTTTCAAATATGATAATCTGTTTAGAAGAGACAGTGGGAAAGGGTAAGATATGAAAGAAAAAGCATGTACCAGCTCCCTTTCAGATATGAAATGATAAATTATAAAGTGGTAGTTGAAATCAATACAACTTATTGTCTTGTGTATAACTTTTTATGACATAAATGTTACCATCGATATTGAAATATTCAACAAATCCTAAACTAGTACATCTTTTGATTTCATTTATATTCACGTTTCAAAAGAAAACTAAAACATTTCAATTTTGGATAAAATAGCGTACATACCGTGGTGGTGGAGTAATATAAAGGCAAAAAGGGGCTTTTTAGAAATAACCACTTTAACAAATAGAAAAAATATAAGGTAAGAACATTAGACTATAACATTATTATTTTGAATGTTTGAAAATACAAGTTTCTAATGTGTGCGTGTGTGTGTGTGTGTTGTTTTTTTTTGCTTCAGTGCTGTGTTCAATGATTCTGTGTCATCAAGTATCTGACTATGTCTGTATCATTTTTGAAGCACATATACAATTGATCAAATTAAAACACAGAACCACTATATCAATACTACCCAAAACAAAGAAGGAGAGAAAAAGAATCCCAATATAACGACATTTTAACAAAACATCCCTTTTCCCCCTCGTAGACTACTTCTCTCATCGACTCTAAAATGCACCCCCACATGATCTAACGGTTCAGTCACGATCTGATCAAGTGCCTGTCTCTGACGGTAATACGCGTGTAAAGTACACTCAGTGGACACACGTAATGGCGTGGCGATCGGTATCTTGTGAAGTTTTTGCAGTCTAGATACGCATCACCCTGAAACATTTGGTAATCGAATCTTTGTCCTCCCCGATAGAGTCTTCACCTGCCTTTTTCCCGAAGTGCTGGATGTATACGAGTGTTAAAAATGCACACGCACGTTCATTCCTACTCCTATCCCCTTCATTGCCGGACCTGTTCAGTTTGTATAATGCGGAATCGTAATCTGGCAAGGAAAAAGTACTCCTATCAGCTGGATAGAAAACGAGGGATGAACATATATGTAAGAAATATTGTTTCTACAGGGAGAAGCCAAAGCTGTTTGTATTAGCTCATTTCGCTCATTATACACTCCTGCTCATAATTATGGAATAATTTGTTGATACTTAAGTTCTTTCTCCTATATTGTCCAACATTTTCAAGATAAGTGTTTATTTCACAAAAACGCAGTATGTGAAGCAATTTTTGGATTTCATGAGATGACTAAAGTAAAAACTAAAATACCTGTGAGCGCAATAACAATTATATATTTATTTTTTTTTAAATCCACCAAAAACCATTAAAAAGGTATAAAATTAAAGTAATTAAAAAAACAACAACACAAAAAACTGATAAATTTTGATCTAATGTCAGTTATCATTAAATTAACATCAGAATAGTCTATTACAAGTCTAATAACGTGCTTAGCCACCACGTGACTCAACAACAACTCTGAATACCGCCATTTTGAAACACAGGTTTTAGCGTCGAGTCGGACGATACAAAATGCTCAGCATTCCTAAAAACTTATATTATACTTGTTTCACCAGTGGTGAGCAAATATTAATCCCAGATGTACCGTTCACGAGAAAATGGCAACTTCTTAAATGTCTCTAAAATATTCCATAATTATGAGCATGAGTGTATCTATCTATCTATCTATCTATCTATCTATCTATCTATCTATCTATCTATCTATCTATCTATCCATAGATGTATAGATATATATCCACTAGGTATTTAAATAATAGTTGACACGTTTGATCTTTGATGACTCAAAGACTATACATCAGACAATACCGAAATTGAATATGGGTTATAGCTGAACAGTGTACATTTTTGTCAGAGGTGGTTTGAATATGATATCTTCAATCAGTTTCATGAAATCCATGCTTCTTTTTAAAATTAGGTTTTTAGAGTTTGTACAATGTCTAAACCCCTGTACAAAATAAAACTTCATACACAAGTTAATGGGTGTGTGTAAGAGGGAATTCAATCCCCATGATAAAACAACCATGGACATTGATTGTGAATACCACACCTTGGTAACCAGCTTCTTGCCTATGTCCAATGTATTCATGAGATTAACAGTAACAGGATAATTCCTCCTCATGCAATAAACTGATTTCTGATATCATTATTAAAACCACCTCCAGTGAAATTGTACACTTTTCAGTTATAACCCATATTTATTTTCAGTATTTTGACCAAACGTGCAACATTTGCCATCGCTAATTTCTTCTACATCATCGGCAAAATGTAATTGATTTTTGTTTCCTTGATTAGAACCTTCCTTTTCCAACACAATGATACCATGATCATTGATTTTTAGTAAGGCGTTTGGATTTTAGGGCCATTTTTTTCTGAAGCAATGTCATTTCCCAAATTTCCTACTTTTTCCACTCCACCGATCCTCAGAATACCGAAATATCCTCTCTGTACAGCATGCCATATAATAAGCTATACATAGACAAACCACAGGAATGCCCTCGCTTCGATAGAAATAAAGACAATGTGAGGAATTGCGGTTTGTCTGCTAGGCTGATTTTATGCCACGCTACATCGCGAGAAAATCTCGATGTTCCGAGGATCGGTGGAGTTGAAAAGTAGAAAATTTGGGAAATGACATTGACTCAGAAAAATGGCCGTAGGATCTAAACGCCTGACTAAAAAAAATCAATGATCATGGTATCATTTTGTTGGAAAAAGAATGTTCTAACTAACGAAACAAAAAGCAATGGCATTTTGCTGATGATGGGGCAAAACTTAGCAATCGCAGGTGTTGCAACTGTTGCATTCTTTCTGGGCCACCCTGTATAATGCATGTATGTGTGTGTGCTGTATGTGTATGTGTGTGTGTGTGTGTGTGTGTATGTGGGGGGGGGGTAATAGGTGTGTGTTGAACTTCAAAAGAGTATTTACTGATGCCTCTACAAAAAAAAGACGCCCACTTTGGGTATATCAGAGACTTTATTACTTAAAAAGTAACTTTATAGGGTATGTCAATACAAGTCAATAGGAGATAAAAACTTATACAGTCATGTAGATACATGCGAACAATTCAATTGAAATATTTCTATTTACATCCAAACAGATAATTTACATCGATCCAAATCTACTGCCACCTATCCTAAAAACATGATCACATCTGAAAAACGCATGCAATCCCTCACATGAAGTAATTCATTTTAGGAAATTACAACATTATGTGGTAAAAAGCTGAGCTGGTCAATGTCGCGCGCGGGGGATTGCTTTTTTTTTCAGTACAACCTGGCATAGTCAACATCACAGTTGCAAGTGTATGTGTATTTGTGTTTGTGTGTGTGTCTGTGTGTGTGTTGTGTGTGTGTGTGTGTGTGTGTGTGTGTGTGTGTGTGTGTGTGTGTGTGTGTGTGTGTGTGTGTGTCACAGACTTACTCTAGAAAACATACGGTAAGAATAGTAATAGTTCATTAACATGATAGTGAGTTTTAATTGAAAAAAGATTGTCACATACATTCCAATCATTAAAGCATTACAAACTCCTAAATATTTCAGTAAAATGTATTGCTTCATATGAAACGGTGTAAACAAAGTCACTTATTAATATGCATTTTGTCATCAAAATGTCACAAAGATTTAGTATATACACGCAGATACTGGCTCTAGAAGATGCTAATATCAATTGATAACACTGATGTCTGTGATGACGTCATGAAAAATTTGCATAAAACTACAGCAGACATTTAGTGTATTACACTTGCCATTGCTGGGAAATATATAAATAGAGGTTTTCTTACACATGCAACAATACTCATTGGTCCCATACATGCACCTACAAAATGACAAAAGGTACATTACTTTTAAATAAAGATGTTATATTGTATTTAAGAGTCCCAGCCCAGACAGTTTTTGAATGTGAAATTGTGTGGAAAGTGTGAAATCATAACAGAACGTCAGACAGTTATCAAAATAGATTATAAGATATATAACAGAAGGTTAGTTCGAAGGCGTACACCTCGAAGCACTGGCTCATTGCGTCTCTTGAAATTTGGCACCTGTATGTGTGTTTTTCAGAGGTCAGGTATGAAACATTGAGCAAAATCAAGGCTGGGATATCTTGAAGTCGAGAATAAGATATGCATAATGGTGAATCACTTGAAAGGGACAATACCTGCAACAGTGATAAACGTCTTCACGAATCTGTCTATCACGAATGTTTCTTGGTATAACCAATTTCATCAATCGATTTTGTTTTCGAGTTTAAACAGTGGTTTCTTGTAAGAAGTATGCGCGGAAGATGGGTTAAGACGTCGTGCCAAGATCGATAGTTAGCCCAACTTATTTTTTTTTCGTTTGTTCAATTCGTTTCAAATCTACTTGGCAAAAGTCCAGAATATAAGCTATTTGTTCCGGAGCTAAGTTAATTTTCGTCTCATCTTTCAGGAAGATGTATTGAGGTAAGGTGAATACAGTGTATGGTGAATTGTTCAATTTAAGATGAAGAGGCTATGGGTATGACATTTTGTCGTCAAATGGCGGAAGCAAATTATCATAGCTAGTATCAGTCACAATAAATGTTTATTCTATCCATGAATGCACCAATTGTGTAGGCGGAGGCATTATACGATAAATCGAAAAAATGATTAAAATGTTAATTTTAGGTACATATCCGTTATCCAATATTTCACTTCATTTTTAACATTGACTTCAACTTGGAAAACCCCACTTCGTCGTGTAGCACGCACGCACGCACGGACACGCACACAGACACACTCTCACACACATACACACATACATACACACACACATACACATACACACACACACACACACACACACACA
>JZLH01S0192541.1:60300-70852 GCA_001188425.1 Eucidaris tribuloides | reverse complement strand
CATCACCTGCTATTCTGGTTAGTAGATTGCCCAGTGCCATTTCATAGAAGAGTATCCCTTTTCTTCAAAAATTGTGTGTCTCACCTTAGCAGTAAAATGGTATGTAAACTTTTGCATCATGCCAGCCACTCAAGGAGCTCGTAAACTATCCACAGAACACAACGACTCTACTCGCATGCTTATCTTTTGATCATGCTTTCTTAAAGAACCCTCCCAGACCGTATAAAACGGGCAACTCCTTAAAACATAGTACTAATAGTTCATCATAAACCTTATCAATACGTTTAACATGAAAATATATTGTCTCCTAGCTATAAGACAGCTATACAGTTATGTATATTAAGTTAAACCAGATATCATTATCTTTTAAACCAAGAGTTAACATAATAACTTTTCAAACATTGTACATGAACATAAACTCTCTGGATATCCAAACATCCAGGTACATTATCTTAAACAAAATTCAATACCTAAAACATACATATTATACAAACAATGTAAACATAATAGTGATCCATCCTAAATAACAAGATAGTTAACATCTTTGAAATGCACAATTACATATAAAACATACACTTAGCATCAGGGTACTCCTTTAAGCTAGAGGATCATTATACTGATGACCAGACCCATCAAGGACAAACAGTTTGTGTGGGGCATTCTGTATAAATGAAGTATATGGTGACGACTTATTTTCTGCCTAAACATAAACACTGCTAGTGGAGGAATTCTCATTGACTGGCTGGAAATCTATTGCTCACACCTGTCCGTTTTATAGTAAAGTCCAGGCAAGACACTTAACTGAGAAAGCTGAGGTCATGACCCAGTGACCCTGTGTACAGTTCATAGTGTACAGATAACTGAGTGTACACAGTAATACTATAGTCATTACTGTCATTCTTCCTTTCCTCCTCTTCTTCTTCATTATTATTATTATTATTATTATTATTATTATTATTATTATTATTATTATTATTATTCTAACCCAATTTTCCTTGGGGTTACATGTATATCCCCTTGCACTCACCCTTTGTTTTGCACAATTTCTCCTCCCTCTAACGCCTCTAACCCCCATCCTACAAAGTTTGGCTCTCGTTAATAATAACTATTCAGGTCTCCTGTTTTGCATGAATAAGCTCCATTTTGAGCTCGTTTTTCCTTTTTTTCTGATAATGGCTTATAGTGACTGATGTTTGAATTGTCGATTTTAGACAATTAATACACGATCTTAAAGCAAAATCTACTTAAAGACAGTATTAAAAATACAAATGTATCTTGTTTTTCCCACTTTTGGTTTAATTTATGGTGACGGGTCACATATCAGATTAGACACCGTAATGATAATTTCTCAGAATTACATCATAGACATTATTATACTGATGATGATGTTGCATAATTTATCACACTTTGAATGAGGACATCCTCGATTTCCTGTGTGTCCTCGGAAGGTAGGTCCTGTACTTGTGTGTGTCCTTGCCTTCCACCAGGGGTACGTGCACACACACACACACACACACACACACACACACACACACACACACACACACACACACACACACACACACACACACACACACACACACAGACACACACACACGACACACACACACACACACACACACACACACACACACACACACACACACACATATTTGTTTTGACTAATGTAATGGATATTGTTAGCAAATGTTTATAAAAAAATACAGAGCTCTAAACGTACAGGGTAGAAAATTGTAGACTTTTTAAAAACATTTTCAATGAAATATTTTATTATATATATATATAAATTATGTTTATTTACTTCTTAAATTTGCAATAAACTGAGCACTGTATTTCAAATCATTTTTCCTTGAAAAGTCTGGAGCGGGAAGTTTGTGCTAAAAAAAAAGAGTATATCGACGGTTGTCCAGCAGAAGGGCGTGAACACTTAATTTTCTCCAACTTGAAGACCACTGGCTCTTTTCACATGGCATCAAAGTAGTACGACATTTTTACATCCTTCTGTCAGTGTGTTAAATGCAAATATCACGCAAGGCAATATTTCTCAAATCAGAGAAAATTTACTGTTAAGGCCCTTCTGCTGGGAACACATGCAAGGGCCTTTCTGCTGGACGATCAATGACATTTGCACACACATACACAAATGAAACAAAACTGAAAGTACAAGGCATTATGAAACAGGATTTAATATTTTTATTAAATAGTCACATAAAATGCATGAAATGACTACACATTTGAATTCATTCCTACAGTACATATATACAATATAAACATGTAGTTACATTACATCCAAATGACAATTTTTCACTGGGGATTTCATTCTTTTGTAAATGCATAAAAAAGGCCATGATCCCTTTGCTTGCTAACAAAGCAATCTCACGAGAATTATATTCTTGTTTTGAAAAATTATTTTCATAAAACATTAATTGGAATGTCAGTTTCAAATAGTAGATGGGAAATACATAAACTGTTCACAGAAATCCATCATGCTAAAGACAAACATTAAGACTACCAACAATTTTGTTCAACATGATGAAGTTAAAAGGGACTAAACATTTTAGAAATCTTTTGGATGTTGGAGCAAATTTGGTGAATTCATTCAAAAAATGCTTTTCCCAAAAATTAGAATACATCTGTATGTCACCCCCTGTAAATGACAACTCTAATTGTCACAGCAGAACGAGTCTTCACTGACTTTGTAGGCCTACATAAATATTCACAAATGTTAAAAGTTTTCATGAAAAATGAAAATTTCCTCTCCTTGTTTCTGAGGTATGTTGGGACTAAGATGAATATGCATACCATTTACAAGGAGGGTCATATGCTTTTTTGATAGTCCAGAAAATGTAAATTTATTAACAAATCAAAATGTATTCAAAGTCACTGGAGAGTTGTCATACTGTGACATCACAGATTTCAGAAAAATTGTCCACAGGGGGCGACATACAGATTCATTCAAAATTTTGAAAATTATATTTCTTGAATGGCTCTTAATTTTATTGTTGCATTATTTTTTTTTTCTGCATACACTGAATCCACATTAAAGGTAAATGACATGATTGGGGGTAGTCCTCAACTTGGGATGAAACTACCCTAGAATCAAGTAAACTACGCAAGGATTCTCCTGTGAAAATCTTGGAGTCAAACGTTGACTCATTCTAAAACAGCTAATGTCAATATCCCTCGTGGCTCGACAACTTTACTGTGTGGCTGTCTATGGGGCCTATGTTATCGTGCCCCGATAGAATTAGTGTTCATGCTTGATTCTCCTTAAGTAAACAAATTACAGACAAATCCTTCCAGCTGGGAGATCTACTCCAGCTGGTGCATAGTTGGTATATATTTCAACTGATTTGGTTCTTGAGGCATTTTCAAGTGTTCCCAGTCATGTCACTAACCTTTAATGTTTTGGGGAAACTTTTTCTTGAAGTATCAGGTTGATAATGTTTATATCCTTTTTGGTAACCTAATCTTTAAAATGTACATTCACTCATTCAGCCAATGTTCTTATACCCTGTACACACTTTAGAACTAACTTCATTTAAGACAAAGACAAAGAGCGAGTTTACTGTGTCACAGTTCATGGGTATGCATCTGCTATAAAGTACATGTATAAGTTCTTTGTGGCCAAAACCTTGTAATGCCTCATAAATGTATCAGATAAACATGTTACCCTGACATTGAAGTCGATCTACTTGCCCAAGCTGGCTCCCTAAAATGAACACACTCGGGCATCACTACAGTACTCGTCGGAAAATTCATGTAACCAGTCGGCAAATTGACCACCAGTCAGCATTTTCATTTTGCCACTCAGAAAACTGTAAAGCTTGTCGGATGCAGTTTGGCAGGCAAAAATGTTTTTCATAGTCGTCGGCCCCCTGAAACCCCCATGCTTGTTGCAGTTTTTTTTTTGGCAAGCATAAATGATTTTCTTTGTCCCTGCACCCCCCATTCAAAATGGTCTGGTACTGATTGAATAATACAGTTACGATCCTGACAAAATTGAAACGATACAAAGGTGTAAAACAAATTTGCCTATCGCAGCGAATACTGATGGTAGTTTCAAACATACGACCACAACATTTTCACAGCAAGAAACATTGAGCTGTGTCTTTTAATCTAGAATAGTTTATCTCCTAATCATTACTGCTTCCAATCTGCTATTTTCCTTAAGTTTCATTCATTCTTGTAAATAATTAGTTTTTTTTCTACAATGAGAAATGGGGGCTAACATAGTTCTTTAGGAGGGATAACAATCATACCATCCATTAACTAGGCTGGGGGGAAGGGAGCTTGGTAGGCCCCCTTGGCGTCTTGTGCTATACATGTATGTCTGCAACACAAAAATTTTTCGCTGTGATATTTCATAACTTTTTTCCTTTGAATCTCCTGCATCTTTTAAGACCACGTTACGTGTAATTTTCTGCATGCATGGAGGACCAAAATTTGCTCAAAAACGTGATTTCATGTACAATTGCAATGCAAATTGTGTTTTCAGCCAGTAATTATAAATGTCTGAATATTTTCGCTATTACTGATAAAAATTACTTAATTTCATACTGTTTATGATTGCGAAAAGAGTCACTGGCAATTTCCTTGAAAAACGAAACACAACCAGTTATCAAAACAAAGAAACAAATACACGATACTAGAGGTGACACAAACATGGAGCATGGAATTAATTTGTTCCTGGTTCCTGGTTCAGCTGGGTGGGATCCAACCATGTGTCTTCAGCTTCTCCAAGAGGCTTGAGGAGAAGATGCTGCCCACGACATTGCATTTTCTCCATAAGCCTCCTGGAAAAAAGCGAGTTACTCGGTTGAGTCCCTGCCCAACTGAACCAGAAACGTCAAATTGATTCCACATTCCATTGTTGTGCAACCATTAGAATTGTGATGGGGCATAGCAGGGACGTGACACACAACAGCCCAAGACAGAGTGAAATAGGTGAACAATATTCTACCAAAATGTTGAGATGTTGTGCAACACAGAGACATAGGCGGCAGGCTGATCGACAATGCATCATAGGTGTGACTGTCAAAGTCTCATTTTTTTTTGGTCACACCTCGTATTATCATCCTAAATGCTGTGGTTCACCAATCCAAACAAACTATTCGGATCCTGGAACTTTCCACTTCAGTTTCCGACCCTCCTCATACATCTTCTTTAGTTGTGATTCCCACTCTTTCTCATCTTCAGCCTGACTCCTCAACTCCAGATATTTCTTGTACAGTCTCAGGGCTGTGTAGGCATCCTCTATGCTGTCATGGGTCTCAGACTGGATGTTGGCCCCTGAGGAGGAGGTGGAGGAAGAGGGGAAGGGGGTGGGGGAGAGGAGGATGTGGTGGAGGAGGAGGAGGAGGATGAAGAGGCAAATGAGGAGAATGAGGAGGATGAGGAGGAGGAAGAGGAGGAGGAGGAGGAGGAGGATGAGTAAGAGGAAGAGGAGGAAGAGGAGGCAGAGGAGGTGATGGAGAAAGAGGAGGCAAAGGAGGAGGAGACAGAGGAGGTGGAGGAGGAGGAAGAGAAAAAGAGGAAAACAGAAAGACAATAATAATAATGATAATATATAATGATTGTAATAATTCAGTTTATAGTCCATATTTCTCAGAGTTTAGTTACTCTTCAAATGACTGTTCAAAAAGATATGATTTAATTTCTCTCTTGAAACTTTGAAATAATGGGGATTCTTTCACCGAACTTGAAAGTGTGTTCCAAAGACATGGGGTTACTGCCAGTATGACCATTCCCCCCGGTCTTTTAGATCTCTTTTTTATCAGCCTATAAAACCAGAGCGTAGTCCAGCATGGCGAGTTAGCTTCAACATAAATAAATTTTGCTTGATAACTTGGGGAGAGACTAGATTGTACGTTACAGTCCATAGTCAGAACTTGAAGATAATTCTCTGTCTATGGTAATTAATACATAGTCAGCCATATTTCATGAAAATCAATCAATCGATCCACTCGAGATACTGTGCTAAATAAAGTGTTATGGCTGGACACTCCCATTCATGCACCTATACAATTGGACAAAGTGACAGACAGATGGAGGAATAACATGAAAACTTAATGCCTCTGGCATAAAGCCTAAAAGAACTCACCTAAGAAAAACCATGCTAGGAATCGAAGAGAGACGATACGCTGCCTTGGCAGGTTGTAAAGTGCTGCTGTATCCACTACTTGACGGTGGTCAACCTGTTTAGATCCAAAATATAGCTTTCATGTTAATGATTTTACTACTGGACTCACACATTGTCAATAGGCTTAAAAGGAATGAATTAACCCCAGTTTTAATGTACAGATTCAGGGGCATAAATTCTGGGGTGGGTGGTTTACATTCCCCCTTTTGGATGAGTAGAATGGCCTTCATGTTTAACTTCCTTATCCAAGAAGTAAACCAACTAGCTGGTAACTACATGTATAACCCACAGGGTTCGAACACCTACACAGTTTTAAAATTCCTTGACATTTCCCTGACTTTCCAGATCAGAAAACTTGTAAGTTCCATGACCATTTTTACAAGTACATTGTAATATCAGCCAGCTCCCGATCAAGGGTCATTTCTGAAAATTTCTTGAATAAATGATTTTCCCTGACTTTACAAAAGAAATTGATGAATTCCCTGACTATCCCTAACTTTTTGCTTCTGGGAAAGTAGTTTCGAAACCCCTGACCCATACAAACCCCGAACCCACTGAAATTGTTTAATTTGATATAGTACACATTCCTCATACACCTCAGGACAAGATATCTTGTCCATTTTCCTGACTGAGTTAAAATAAGCATGGTTGGTTTGAACCTAATAAACTCACCAGGAGGTTGATGACCCTGAAATCCTTGCGCAGACCATGGCCAACAAAGATGGAGCCACAGTCCAGCAGGTAGCGCAGCTTGAGATAGGTGGCCTTCAGGGTGGTCAGGTGCTTGGAGGAGATAGTGGCATCCAGATCACCGGGCTTGATGCCGGAAAACCGGGTCAGGTAGTCTACCACCTGGTGTTGGACGATACGATGATTAAAGGCGAAGAAGATGAAGAGGAATGAAAAGGAGGAGGAGGAGGATAAGAAGAAAAGAAGAAAGAGGAAGGAGGAGGAAGAAGAGAAATGAGAAAAGTGAACAAGAAAGATAAGAATAAGAATAGGAGGAGAAGAGGAAGAAGAGGGAGAAGAAGAAGAAGAAAAGGGCAGAAGAAGGTGGAGGAGAACGAACAAGTGGAAGGAGAAGAGAAGGAAGAAGAAGAGGGGGAAGAAGAAGAAGAAAAAGGAGAAAAAGTGACCAAAAAAGATGATAAAGAATAAAAGGAGGAAGAGGTAGTAGAGGGAAAACAGCAAGAGGACGGAGGAAGATATGGAAGAAAAAGAGAAGAAAAAAAAGAACAAACAAAATTATGAGGAAGACATTAAAGGAGTAGAAGGAGTAGAAAGAGTAGAAGAAGAAGAAGAAGAGAAGGAAGGAGGTTAAGGAGAGAAAATCTGATTATAATCCAATCAGCAGTTAAGTTATTTCAGTGAGAAGCTGAAATTAGCCATATACTAGGTCCTGCGACCTTTGACTTTCAAATCTAACCACTTCATTGTACCACAATTGTCATCAGTTTTCAAGTTATCATGGTAATGAGTTCAAATCAGACATGAACAAGGCCCCATGACTTTTGAACTCAGACCATTCAACTCTGAAATCTAACCAGTTCATTGATGCCTCACAGTTTATACCAGACCGAAATTTCATCAAAATCTAATCAGCCGTTCTTCAGTTTTCATGCTAAAAAGTGAATGGATGACCGGACAGACAGAACAACAGACAGACAGATGGATGGATACAGCATGCACAATTTAGTGAATTGCTCTAAAACCAAAAATGCAAAAATATGTTTCTCAAACTCTGCATAGCAAGACTAGTAAACATTTTTCAGATAAAATATCAATGAATTTGTGTTGGTGGCAGGAGGTTTTCCCATTGACTATGCATATTCAGATTTCTCTAGTTTCAGTCTGTATCTAGCCAATTTGTAAAATAAATCATAACAATGGATTAAAGGCGATTCAACAAAAAGAAAATCTCAGTGCAGAGCCTGATCGGTTAAAGTGAGCTTTGGGGTAAAAAATTCATTTTGATATTCTTGTGATGTAATCACTACTGGATCTTTCATTGATATCTAAAGTTGCTAAAATCCATATTTGTTTTATTTGGTAAGGTCCGGAAAGTGACTGGAATGACTCACTTTCGAATAGGGGTGTTGAACACTGCTGTCACGGATGGACACTTTTGAGAAATATTGATTTGGTCCTATTTTGACAATCATTAGATTGTCTCGTGTTTTGTTTGCATATAATTATAGATGAAACACCAGTTTGCTAACATGCAGAAAAATATTGTGAAATATGGTAAAATGGTCAAACCGCATTTTTCTCTTCAAGTTTATGCAAATTTGTCTGTCCGTGACAGAAAGAAAATTTAAAAGTTTTTTGTTCTTTTGCCGGAGTAATAAATTTAAACAAAAACATGGTGAGCTATCTCACCAGCAAAAGACCTATAATGTGTGTGTATGAAACCCAGATCAATTAAATATTCATATGCTAAACATGAATTTGAATATTGTCACGGACGGACAAAATTTTGTCGCGGACGGACATTTGCATTATACTGCAATGGTACAATAGGGGATTTCTTATTCAATGATTTTGTAAATGTGTTTTATCAGTTTGGGGAGATATTTCATGACATAAATCCAATAAATCCAAAAAAACAAACTTGACAAATTTTACTACTTTATTTTTACAAGCCCTTAAACTTTCAGAATTTCTTAAATGTCCATCCGTGACAAATTAATCAGGCTCTGCACTTACTTGCTTTCAGCATCCACTTGAAAATGTACATGAAACTGTACATGGGCACACTGGCGCACCATGGACACACAAGAGGGGTTTTGTTCTCTTGAACCCATTAATGACAAAACGCTGAACAATTTCTCTGAATAAAATCTTGTTTTATGGCTTGTGATTACAGAATGCAAATATGTTACCAAATAAATATTTGGTCAGAAACAAACCACATGTAGCTTCTAGTAAATGTCAATCTGACTTGCGATTACAAAGAATTTAAATCATTAAAATAAAAAAAAATATGTTTCCCATTCCAAACAAGGAATCACTTGTAAGCAAGCCTTTCAGTTATATTAACTTTTAGCCTGTCAAACAAACAGGTTAACTAACACCAAATTGTCCAACTGTTCAACCAGATATTTCATTCAATACCTTCAAATATTACTGCGCATGTATTGATCATATCAGTTCAGTATTCCATATTCTATTCCATAATGGTAAACATGCGTACTAGCCAAATATTGTCAGACATTCTTGTATTGCAGATTATAGCAAGTATTGAATTTAATACCTGTTAATAAGCGTTAAATATATACATGTATATATTTTCAGCTGGCTCTACTCTTTGTTTATAAATGCGTGGCAGTACTTCACTAAACAAATACATTTATACACCATATGACAGATTTCAAACAATTCTGTTTGCCTATACTATTTGCGTTTTGTCCTGCAGCTGTGAACACACACCTTACTTAGTCAACTGGTAAACACAAGTGCAGGCAAACATTGGAAATGACTGCATGCTATGATCGTATTATAAATTTATGTACGTTTCTCCCCCTTAAAAGGTTAGTGACATGACTGGGAACAGTGGAAAATGCCTCAAAAACCAAATGAGTTCAAGTGTATACCAACTATACACTAGCTGGAATGGATCTCCCAGCTGGAAGGATTTGTTTCTAATTTGTTTACTTATGGAGAATCAAGCATGAACATTAATTCTATCCGGGCACGATAAAAATAGGACCCATACAGAGCCAGTAGGTTTGCCTGCCATGAGGTATATTGACATTAGTTATTTTAGAATGAGCCGTTTTACTACAAGATTTTCACAAGAGAATCCTTGCATATTTTACTTGATTCTAAAGAAGTTTCATCCCAAGTTGAGGACTACCCCCAATCATATTATATACCTTTAGGCTGAGTTTTAACAGGATTTTTGGGGTCCTCGCCGAATGAAATTCATTAGGAGATGATGAAATGGGTTCTGTATATGTGTATATTTGTGTGTGTATGCATGTATGTGAGTACAAAATAAAATCTATTTCTGAACAAATTTGGATTCTATGCAATTAATCGCTAGGGCTTGTTTGGGCTTCAAAAATTCTATGGGCAATTCCATGATTAGTTACGTTACACTTTATGACAAACTTTACTCAACATTTGGCTCTTACATGAATATGCTTTGATATTATTTTTCTGTTTTGGTACTGTCAGTTCTCTAGACTGGCACCTACTTCGCAACATCAAGCGAAATTATGAGACATGTTTCAGTGGGTAATAACAAGAACTTTAATTATGGTTAGTTACGTTACATAAAAAGGAAATGAAAAAAAATGACAAGTCTTTGTCCTCAAAGTTTCCACATCCTATTTTCAACTGAAACAAACCGTGGTATTCATGCTATTTCTGATGTCTTGAGAAGTCATTTAATATATAACTTATTGA
>JZLH01S0192541.1:18483-29135 GCA_001188425.1 Eucidaris tribuloides | reverse complement strand
ATTATTATTATTATTCATTATTATTATTATTACTTATTACTTATTATTATTACTTATTATCCATTATCATTATTATTATTATTATTATTATTATTATTATTATTATTATTATTATTATTATTATTAATTTTTGGTCTCACTTGGTCCATCAAGATAACCCTGTTGGAGTACGTGGTGACATAGCGAAGAAAGATTGGTTCTACAGGAACGTGAATTGGAGCCAAGGGTCTCATGGTCCTCAGGTCAAATATCTGAAGATACCTGTCAACTGTTAGACTCCCCATCCTATGGGAAATACAAATAAAGAATTTGAGGATGTAAATACAACTAATTGTAAATGGGTAGTAATTAGTGTTGCACGACTAAGTCGTGAAAAGTCGTAGTCGCGACTGCCTACACGGAGTCGCGACTCCGACTATCGGAACGCAATATTCGACTTTTTATCACATGTTAATTTGTATGAAAAACTGTGTCAAAAGACGTAAAAATTGAACAGAACTACCAATCATTGTGTCATGGCAAATGATGGCATTGTGTATGTGTACGGCTGCTTGATCTTTTGACTCTTTATTCTTTTCCTTTACGTTTTTCATTGTGAATCGGCCATAATCTATCATCAAACAGAACTGCCAAAATGTACTTGGATCAGCCTATAATCGTGCAATGCTATCATACGTGTGTTGCAGTATACGTTGCACTCACTGCGACACCCATGCACCCCACACCACCAATCTTGAACACACTAGACGTTGAACACCAATAGTCGACTAATAGTCGGAGTCGCGACTATTGGTGGGCGACTAGTCGACTCTCTAAAATGCTGAAGTCGTGCAACACTAGTAGTAATATATACAAGGAGAAAGATGATAAAGAACATCTGTACTAAGATGTTGGTACATGATGATTATGACGACAAAAAAGTCCATGAAAGATGACTATATGAACGTGTTTAACATGACTACCATAATGATAACACCAATACTAATCACAATAGTGATAATCATGATGATGATGATGTTGATAATTGTGATAATGTCTATAATGACAGTCACGTCAATGATGACAAAGATGATGATGATACAACAGATGATGGCCATGACATAGTCAATAAAGATGACACTGATTATAATGAGGCCAATGATGATGATAATAACAATCATGATGATATTCATGAAAATGACAATGATGATTATGAAGATGATGTGCATCTTGTTGAAGACAAAGATCACTTGCAAACAACCCCAATAATACCATATATTCACACACAGTCACTCAGCGTGTTCTGCATGTATCAAAATGAACAAGCATACATGTGACTGTATTGTATTGTATTGTTCAACTAGTTTATACCAAAAAAAAAAGATTAAGGATTATTTGCATCCAACCCATGTTACTTGTATGTACTACACATACCTTTCTCCAAAGCCACAAGTGATGAGTTGATTTCCATTGACATCAAAGTCTGACAATGCCCCCCTGTGGGCCTCTATCGTGTGTTCAATATTCATAGTACCAGGGTCACGCAGTTGAACCTAACAATCAACCCAAAGAGAAATTACAAGTAGTACCTGCATATAATCTTTTAGAGAGTGGTAACCTCCTTTAGAGGTGACATTCGGCATACTCTTATCACACTGAAAGAGAAGACAAGATTTTTTTTTAATACCTATCTTCTTTAAGTATGGCATTCCATTGAGTATTAATCAACTCATAAAACATAAATCAACTTGTACTACCGGACATGTGTAAAAGTGTATGGCAAAGCACAACAGTCGTGTATTAACTCATCCTCACAAAACATACAGCAAGTTGCAAAAGCATGTTTGTCATGGATTTGTAATTGTATCCTTAGGATGCATCATATAGTTCTGTATCATTTCACTCAACTCGCACTCATGACACATGTACTCCCATACCAAGGTGCATGTCAAGAAGTACCAAAGCAGTCCACAGGGCTCGACGAAAGGTAGCCAGTATAAAACATAAAGGTTGATAGAAGCTAAAACTTTTGTTGTATGATCACTTCAAA
Organism: Eucidaris tribuloides; assembly: GCA_001188425.1. NCBI lineage: Eukaryota > Metazoa > Echinodermata > Echinoidea > Cidaroida > Cidaridae > Eucidaris > Eucidaris tribuloides. Next base: position 27,106 of record JZLH01S0192541.1, on the reverse strand, counting down.
AGATTTAAAGTATTTTGTATCAATACCAAAGCAGTTCCATGTTATTTTGCTAGAACCTTAGTCAGGGTTCCCACAGAAATTTGAAAACAGATTTCCATGACTTTTCCATGACTTCCTTTCTGGCACGGTTTTCAAAATCAGACATGTTAAGATGGCCTCCACCTCCCCTCACAGCCAACCGTTCCACCCACTATCTTACTACAGGGTTCCCACAGAAATTTGAAAACAGATTTCCATGACTTTTCCATGACTTTTCACAAATTTTCCAAATTCCCCGACTTTCCACGACCACAAATTTTTCCAGGATTTGCCATGACTGTGGGAACCCTGTTAGTTTACCAGAAGTCTTTTGCCATACTCTGTAACACTTGGGAACTTTCTACAAGCTGATGTTGTTAATTGCCTTCTACAAATTCCTTCAAGAGTGAGGTACAACATATTGGGTTCTAGTAGAAAAGGGTTTATTCTTTTAAGCTGCACACAGATTTACGTACAGGTATGTTAAAGTGTACTGCACATACACCACACCTGACCTGCCGAATGGTATATATGTACACCAGATGGTGGATTGTACTACTTTGGAAGACTAGAGATTTGTCATGTCCGCAGGACACGGATGCTTAACGCGATTAGTAAGCATTTCTTAATAAGTAATCATGTGGCAACCAATATGTATGAGCTGTGACCTGTAACCTTTGCCCTGCAGACTACAAATTCAAACTTCATCTGTATTTTAGTGTCATCTACCTACACACCAAAATTTTTCATTATCAGTCAATTTTTAAAAAAAAGTTATTGTGTGGAAACTAATCAGGGGAACGGACGGACGGACGGACAGACAGGGTTAACGCTTAACGACCCCTTGAGACTTCGTCTGGGTGGGCATAAAAAGAACAAGAATAGAAAGTGTCTGAAAATAAAATACTGGTGCATACCTTTCCTGTAGGTTCTCCACAGCACACAAATCGCGGGTTTGGCCTCATGATGGCGACCCCAACATCGTCAGTCTTGTGGGTGATGGTTTGCTCCCCCGTCGAGAGGTCAACTTCCACCAGTCTGTTCTGGTGACCTCCCAGCAGGAGTCTGGTGTCGCTGAGGACCAGCATGCATTGCATATTTTGCATGTCATCACTCCTGTAGAATGGACATAGTACAATATAGGGTATATAAGTATTTATGTAGTGCTTTCAGTGACAGGGGTGCAAAATCTCAATGATTGTGACAGATTGCAACAAAATTGATACATGATGATAGTAGTGACAAAGTAGAACTAGAAAGAGTCAAATTACCATTAGTGACTAATTATTTATGTATTTATTAATAAGTATTATTACCTAGTGGCAGTGTTGTAGTCCTGTTGTAGGCCGGCCTCGAGGCCAAAATCCTGGCCTTGGCCTCGTCCTTGACCTCGGAGAAAAATCCTCGGCCTCGTCCTTTGACACTAAGGTCAATCCTCGGAATCCTCGAGCGAGGCCGGGCCGAGGCCAGGTAAAATCCGGGGTAAAATGCTACGCTTGAGCACTATTAAACACAACAAAAAAAGTAACTACCTCCTTTTTCAAACTACCACAACTTTTTAAGAAAATGAGTTTTCGCTAAATAATTTGGTGGGAGTATTTCTACATTCATTGACTAACCTCTGTGTGAAAATGTGATTGGTCCGTCAAGCCACGCATGATTGAGCATGCATTAAAGGTAAAAAGGCCACTTTTCAAAAGTCACAGGCGTTATCTCTTATGCCAAAATAATGTTGCTTTATTTAAAGAGTGTACTCACTCAACCATGACATGGTTACAACCTCTTATGTTCATACAACATGTTAAGATACAATTTGCTGAAAAATAAGGGATTTCAATTTTTTCAATAAACTTTATGGATTTTACGATTTCAAAATTGAGGAAGGATGGCAAATTTTAAATTGAGCTCACTGAAGCGCAAAAAATGCGAAAAGTGTCAAAAGAGGTGTAAGGAGGTCAAACGATAGATGAATAACATGAATAGCGCTAAATTATTCACCAGAAACAGAATTTGTCAAAATCCTGTATCACAAATCCCCCAAAATGACCCTTGTGACTTTTGAAAAGTGACTTTTTGCCTTTAATTTGTGCTCACTCATGCATGCAATGACGTATTAATCACATTTTCCCACAGAAGTTAGTCAATTAGTGCAGAAACACCTCTGCTAAATTATTTTGCTCAAAACCGTTTCTTGAAAAAGTTATGGTATTTTGAAAAAGGGGTTAGTTACTTTTTTTGTTGTGTTTATATCAAGTGGGTTAATAGTTTGAAGATTTCCCGCATCTGCCTTGACATGATTTTGCTTCACCAGCGTATTTTGAGAAAAAGCAAATGGCAAAGGCCTTCTGTTGTTTTTTAAGGCTTTGAGGCTAAATTTCATTCTGTATTGCTGTACAATTCACCAGTTATCATGTAGATAATGAGTGTGAATTGAAGACAATCAAGAGTTAACCCTATCTCCGCTGGGGGTGGGAGCCCTCGACTCTTTGTGCGATATGTCCGCAACGTGAAAAGCTTTCGCCGCGATGTTTCATTACTTTTTTCCTCCGAGTCTCCCACATCTTTTAAAACCAAATTTGCGACGCCCGGGTACGTGGTTCCAAAGATACGCATGAATTTTGTAATGCACAGAGATGCCGAACCTTTCAGTCTTCAAAAATCGTCACTAAAGATGACTAAAAATCGTATTTTTTATAAACAAAAGTCGTATTCTGGTTTATAGCTATAATAATTGTTGCAACTCAGACACCAGACATCCAGAAGTATGTTTCCAAACTGACTTATCACCTCAAACTAAGGCAAATTTGCTCCTTCTCTTCAGCGTCTTTGACTTTAAAAAATACTCATTTTTTCCTCTCAGTGTCCAAAAACTATCCTGCATTATGTCCTTTTTCTTGCTATTCTGTTTGTTACAATGACCATTAGGGGGCCAACTTGACCGTGAACTTCCGACTTGCACCCGCGTTGATAAGTACATACACAGCTAACACCAATTTTATGAATGGACTTGGGAAGAACTTCTGTCATAGCACTCTATCATACACACAACATCAAGTTATCCTGTGATCATACAATGCGTTGCCGTCTAGCCCAGCACACACGCACTTGATAGGTCAGAGTACAGGCACAAGCATGGGGATCACAGAGAGATCATTTACCCTTTGCGGCAACACACTGTAAATACATTACACAATATACAACTGTACTGCACATTGTCGGTAAAGATCACATATATGGAAAGTCCAACAGGGCAAAAACACGGATAATGACAGTAAAGTCAGGAAATCAATAATATTTTGATCGGCCAAAATCGTCACTGCCGTATTTTGGGTGAAAAACAATAAAAAATACGGCAAACACTAACGGTTGGCACTCTGCATGCCATGTCGCACCAAAAATTGCTCAAAAACGTAATTTTGTGTACAATTTCAATACAAATTGTGTTTTCAGCCCGAAATCATAAATTTATGAATACTTTCGGTTTTACTGATTCAAATTACTTAATTTTATGCTGTTTATGATTGCATAAGTGTCACCGACAAATTTCATTGAAAAAACAATAAAAACCAAAAGAGCGAAACAACAAGGAAATACATAAGAGATTACAAACACAATAAAATACATTAGAAATTGATTCTAATATCACATATTTTCGGCCGCGATCTGAAGGGGGGCCTCACAGGCCCAAAATACCCCGGCAGAGATAGGTTTAAGCCATGAAAGCTAATAAAACTGCACATAGTCTTCATAATTGAATGTTCATATAGGTCCATGTTTGTTTGTGATTGTGCATGCTAGTGTGAAGATATGTAGATATGTCTGCTAAAACATGACAAACTGCTACTATTGTTACTTTTTAACAAATTTTCTTTGTCTTGTGAGTGTATCAACTGTGCACTATAAAGGCTGGGTGTGATTTTCAAATAAGGCATAGTCATGCATTGATAAGACAAGTACACAAAGTTCACTAATGAGAATGAGGAGAGTTCCAGTAATGTCTATGAATATAAGTGTATGCATGTGTTGTATGGAGAGTTGAAGGGTCATACCATGAGATTAAACAATAAGAATCAACACAAACAAGGAAACCTTCAGTAGAGAACATGAAATGACATATTTTCTGTTGAGATTGTGCTTGATCCTGCCTTGCCATAAAATGTCTGGCCTCGGCCCCAAATATCTGGCCTCGGTCCGGCCTCGGGCCTCTCTGGCCTTGGCCTTGTCCTTGTCCTTGGAGAAAAATCCTTGGCCTTGTCCTCGGCCTCGGCCTTTTTTAGACCCCCGGCCTTGACCTCGTCCTTGACCTCGGAGAAAAATCCTTGGCCTCGGGTGAGCCGGCCTCAGATACAACACTGCTTAGTGGTCATTTTAAACTTAGTTTGCCCTACAAAAAGTTTGAGATGAACAGACATGACACAGGGTGTGCGCTGGCGTATCATTGCTCATAAGCATGCATAGCCTGTGTACATTACAATCATACATGTAAGCACTAAGAGTATTTGGTGCATTGAGAATGTTTACCAGTACCATAAAGATCGGGAGACAGGCTTTCCAACTGAATGACTGTCAGTGACTGACGGTGGGAAGAATTCATAGCAAACAACGAAAAAAAAAGTACCCTAAATCCCTTTTTTTACATGTGTAGGGAAATATAGTAGGCAAGGATATTTTTTGCACCAATGAAATAAGATCTCGCAGGAACTGTTTTTTTTCAATGAATCTCGGCTGGCAGTCGCTTATCGCTTTAAGGAACTTAATAATAACTGAATTTAAATAGTAACAAAATAAATGAGTAATGTAGATTTTACGACAGAAAATTGATATAACGAAATCATGTAAGAAATAAGTGCATTTTGAGAAAGATTGGAAAATTGAAGAAGTCACACAACTGTTTGAATATTTAAAGAATGGGTACACATTTAAACATGGGTACAGATAAACTATGCAAAAAGGATATGAATTGTTTTCTATTAGCATCACTTCCACTTTTCGTGTACTTTATCGTCTTTTTCATAACAAAATGTGAAGTGCTGATGAATGTTTGATTTTTTGTTGTCTTTAACTCTTAACATGCAGAAGTCGCAGATCTGCACCAAGTAATACACATAAAGCACATAGAGGTTTAAATCCTCTCGCATGTTAAGAGTTATTCCTTAAAGTGCCTCCATCCACAGTGCCACCATGGTATTCCCCATTGTGCCAACCCTTAATCCCCCCTCCCCCGTGCCAGGTGCATTTGGACACTGTACAATAGATGCAGATTTGCGGGAAAATGACAATGCAATACATGAGTGTAAACATGCTCTTGGCAATTAACCCTTTGGGGATGATGGGCTTGTACAGAAGCCCAGAACATCTTACACCAAATGACAATTTTCTTCATTTATACAGGTCATAATATATGTTCAATATGACAGTGCTATTTGTAGGCAATATAACCTTCATTTTAGTGTAAAGGTTAGCATGTTTTCTGTGGTTTTGTGGCAGCCAGTTGTCTCTGAATGTGCCATGTGCTGGGCTTCTGTACAAGCCGGTTGTCCCCAAGGGGTTAAAGAGTCAAAGACAAAGTGACCTACTTGCAGTCAAATACCCTGAGTCCTTGTCTTGCATTGCACCTGACCCCAGTGCTGTTGAGGGACAGGACACCCCCAGGGAAAGTAGAGATCTCCCTGACCTCATTGGTGGGGTGCACCTGGAAGGAGGTGTACTTCTGCATCTGAGGTCCATAGTAGGATGTCACATGGCCCTGAAAGAAAGAAACAAACAAAATGCAAGTTACCAGCGAAAATATAACACAAGCATAATATGGATCAGTGACTTGGTCAAAAATAATTTTAACGCTTAAAGGCACTTTATAACATTGTGGAAGACCTGTTTAAAAAAAAATTGTCAAACTTCGCTTTATGACACATCTGACAGTGTTTGAATAGACATATAAACACCCTAGGCCTAGAACACAAAAGTTTAGACAGTTAGGCTGTCACTTGTAAAATATGTACAGATAAAAAATGGCAAATGAATTATTCTCGGCCGATAAACTTCTGCAACACAGCAGTCAATGGGGAAAACTGAAATGGTCTATCACACATTTTTACTTTTTTTAAGCACTTAATGATCATTTTGAACTGTAATTTTTCCAGGGCTTCATTTTTAGACCATATCATAGCATGGGGAATCATGTAGCTCATATTTTTTTAAATGGAAATGTTGTTATACGATGCCTTTAATGTGCCCCCATGTAGTCTGTATGCCCCATGACAGACTCCCATTCCAAGCTTACAAAAACAACTTCACAAGAAGACGACCACCTGGTCGCCCACCAATGCGCTGGAGAGACCAGATAGTGGGTGACTTGGGAATACCCTTACAAGAAGCTGAACATATAGCCCAGGGAGGAACCGAATAGAGACGGATGACACGTATGAGAGTGAAGGGACACACTGTCCTATGCAAGTACATGTAAGTCAAGTGCCCCCATCCATAGGACACAGTACCACTGTGCTTATCCCCATTTTGCCAGCCCTTAATTCTTTATGAAGTGACAGACAATTAAATTTGTCAAGTAATTGTGCAAAATTACAGATTAATCCAATAACAGCTTCAAAACATTTGCTGCAGAGTGTTGATTCTTTCATTGACTCGCATAGGAATGACCTCTTGACATTGAGCATGAACGAGCGCTATCTTTGAGGTCACTTTTCTCCCTTTCCCAGATCATGGCCTATGTGACGGTCCAAACTTGTAAGTGGTATTTTAAATGGGTTTTCTTTGCCCATCCTACACAAATCGTACACCATTTTTAAGCTTATGGTCTGTACTTGCAAAGTCACATATGGATTCGCCAAAATGATAGCACTTAACCTACCCCTTGGTTTCCAACCCACAGTAGTTCCTCCTGTGTATCCAGCGTGACAGCCGAGACGCCAAACCTATCCCCACCATCAGCCATGATGCTGTGCACTTCCCTGTACATGCCACCATTATTCAAGGGCAGTTGACCATGGCCACCTGTGAGGAAATGAATTGATTTTATACCAGAAGTTTTAGGATTTTTGCTCTGAAGGGGCTTAAATTCATTGGTAACATTGTGGAAGCCCCACTTAAAGAAATTGTCAAACTTTGATATCTGATGTACATGATCGTGTCTGAATGGACAAATAAACACTCTAGATCAAAATTTTAGCCAGTTATTGTAGCAACACATCAAAAGTGTTGCTAGGGTCATGTGACCTGTGACCACACAGGCGTTTTTGTGTATCGAGCACTCCAACGATAATACTTGCTGTGTTAAATCTACGAGGATTAAGATTAAGATGAAGAATTGCACAAACTATTGAAACTGGGGATTGGGTCAGAATTAAGTACAATTTAGGGTAAGAGTTGGGGTTAGAAGATAGAGTAGGGATTATAATATTTGTTTCCAGTAACAATTCTACCAACAAAAAAAAATAGAAATTTGATGCCCAACAACTAAACAACCACCACCAACAAATTGGGCATACCAAAATGGTCTACTTATGTACCCCTAGCTTTGTTACCCTTAACCCCTTGGGGACGGTGGGCTTGTAAAGAAGCCCAGGACTTCTCACACTCAGAGACAAAATGCTTCTACAAAAGCCCTCTAGATATGCCAAACCTTTCATATGAATATGTGATAATAAAAGAGAAGTTATAGTGCCTAGAAATGGTTGCATCCCACTAAGTACACATTTTTACCACTGAAAATGTAGAAACTTGTCTCTGTTTATGAGATTTACTGGGCTACTGTACAAGCCCGTCATCCCCAAAGGATTAATCATAAACAATGATGCGTATTAAAGACCTTGCTTTGGATACAGTACTTACCATCAACATAGTCTTCCACTACAGGGGCAGCCACATCATCAGGAACATACCCTTCCACCATCATCTGGGGTCCAACGGGGGCAATCCCATACTCACTGGCAAACTCAGGAGCAGGTCCAAACTCCCCTGGTGGGGGGTACTCCATGATAACCTGTAAGTGCAACAGACAAATAACATTTATATAGTGCCCATGTTTTCAGGTGCTTGAAAACCAAGGGGCAGTTCCATGGTAACGGAATGACAGTCAGACTCATTTTTTGGACTTTCTCACCAGTGTAAAACAAAAAGTCATTATTACAATGTCAAATATGCTACCCAATTCTATGCATATTACTAGTTTACACAATTTCTCTCATTTTTTTCAACAAAATAATTTCCGTTAATGAATTTTGCATAATAATAAGCTTTGTAACGGAATGACGCTAAAAGAGACATGGTTTTTCACAAGATAGATGTTTTTCCAAAACTCTGTGAATTATATGATTCAACTGTGTTTTAAAGGTGCTAAATTTAAAGATTGGAGTCTTACATATAATTTGATTCATGAAACTAAGCATTTTCTAATTTGACTAATTAATTACAGCTCAATTAGTGGGTTAACGTTTGGTAACGGAATGACGGTAACAGAATGATGTCAGGATTATTCTGAAAATATTTTTAAGTTAATAGACTTTTGTTGGAAAAGCAACACAGTTATCATTGTACTTTAAGATGCTTCACACTATTTCAAGGAAAAAACTGCTGGAAAAATTATAATTTT
>JZLH01S0192541.1:0-17808 GCA_001188425.1 Eucidaris tribuloides | reverse complement strand
TAATTCATTTAGCAAACAACGAATAAAAAAAAGTTTAGTACCCAATCCCTTTTTACATGTGATAGGAAATATAGCAGAGGGCAAAGGATATTTTTTGCCCATATGAAAATAATTCTCGCAGGAACTGTTTTTTTTTCACATCGAATTCTCGGCTGGCAGTCGCTTATCCTTGTTAACGGAACTTTAATAATAACTGAATTTTAAATTCAGTACACAAAATAAATGAGTTATGTAGATTTACGACAGGAAAAATTGATATAACGACTTCATGCCTAAGAAATAAGTGCATTTGAGAAAGATTTGGAACATTGGAAGAGTCACACCAACTGTTTGAAATATTAAGAATGGTACACATTTAAACATGGGGTACAGATAAACTATGCAAAAAGGATATGAATATGTTCTATTAGCATCACTTCCACTTTTCGTGTACTTTATCGTCTTTTTCATAACAAAAGTGAAGTGCTGATGAATGTTGATTTTTTGTTTTGTCTTTAACTCTTAACATGCGAAGATCGCAGATCTGCCACGATAATACACATAAGATCTAGAGGTTTAAAATCCTCTCGCATGTTAAGAGTTATTCTTAAAGTGCCTCCATCCACAGTGCCACCATGTGAATATTCCCCATTGTGCCCGGCGGGCAACCTTAATCCCCCTCCCCGTGCCAGGTGCATTTGGACACTGTACAATAGATGCAGATTTGCGGGGAAAATGACAATGCAATACATGAGTGTAAACATGCTCTTGGCAATTAACGCTTTGGGGATGAGGGCTTGTACAGAAGCCCGAACATCTTACACCAAATGACAATTTTCTTCATTTATACAGGTCATAATATATGTTCAATATGACAGTGCTATTGTAGCACATATAACCTTCATTTTGGTGTAAAGGTTAGCATGTTTCTGTGGTTTTGTGGCAGCCCGATTGTCGTCTGGAATGTGCATGTGCTGGGCTTCTGTACAAGCCGGTTCCCGCCGGGTTAAAGAGTCAAAGACAAAGTGACCTACTTGCAGTCAAATACCCTTGAGTCCTTGTCTTGCATTGCACCTGACCCAGTGCTGTTGAGGGACAGGACACCCCCAGGGAAGTGAGATCTCCCTGACCTCATTGGTGGGGTGGCACTGGAAGGAGGGTGTACTTCTCGGCATTAGAGGTCATAGTAGGAGTGTCACATGGCCCTGAAAGAAAGAAACAACAAAATGCAAGTTACCAGCGAAATATAACACAAGCATAATATGGACAGTGACTGGTCAAAATAATTTTAACGCTTAAAGGCACTTTATAACATTGTGGAAGACCTGTTTAAAAAAATTGTCAAACTTCGCTTTATGACACATCTGACAGTGTTTTGAATAGACATATACACCCCTAGGCCTAGAACACAAGTTTAGACAGTTAGGCTGTCACTTGTAAAATATGTACAGATAAAAAATGGCAAATGAATTATTCTCGGCGATAAACTTCTGCCAACACAGCAGTCAATGGGGAAAACTGAAATGGTCTATCACACATTTTTACTTTTTTTTAGCACTTAATGATCATTTTGAACTTGTAATTTTTCCAGGGCTTCATTTTTAGACCATATCATAGCATGGGGAATCATGTAGCTCATATTTTTTTAAAGGAAATGTTGTTATACGATGCCTTATTTATGTGCCCCATGTAGTCTGTATGCCCATGACAGACTCCCATTCCAAGCTACAAAAACAACTTCACAGAAGACGACCACCTGGTCGCGCCCACAATGCGCTGGAGAGACCAGATAGTGGGTGACTGGAATACCCTTACAAGAAGCTGAAATATAGCCAGGAGGAACCGAATAAGGACGGCTGACACGTATGAGAGTGAAGGGACACACTGTCCTATGCCAGTACATGTAAGTCAAGTGCCCCCATCCATAGGACACAGTACCACTGTGCTTATACCCCATTTTGCAGCCCTAATTCTTTATGAAGTGACAGACAATTAAATTTGTCAAGTAATTGTGCAAAATTACAGATTAATCAATAACAGCTTCAAACATTTGCTGCAGAGTGTTGATTCTTTCATTGACTCGCATAAGGAATGACCTCTTGACATTGAGCATGAACGAGCCGCTATCTTTTGAGGTCACTTTTCTCCCTCCAGATCATGGCCTATGTGAGACGTCCAAACTTGTAAGTGGTATTTTAAATGGTTTTCTTTGCCCATCCTACACAAATCGCTACCACATTTTTAAGCTTATGCGGATCTTGTTTCAAAGTCACATATGAATTCGCAAAATGATAGCACTTAACCTACCCCTTGGTTTCCAACCACAGTAGTTCTCTGCTGTTATCCAGCGTGACAGCCGAGACGCCAAACCTATCCCCACCATCAGCCATGATGCTGTGCACTTCCTGTGACATGCCACCATTATTCAAGGGCAGTTGACCTGGCCACCTGTGAGGAAATGAATTGATTTTATACCAGAAGTTTTAGATTTTTGCTCTGAAGGGGCTTAAATTCATTGGTAACATTGTGGAAGCCCACTTAAAGAATTGTCAAACTTTGATATCTGATGTACATGATCGTGTCTGAATGGCAAATAAAACACCTTAGATCAAATTTTAGTCAGTTATTGTAGCAACACATCAAAGTGTTGCTAGGGTCATGTGACCTGTGACCACACAGGCGTTTTGTGTATCGAGCACTCCAACGATAATACTTGCTGTGTTAAATCTACGAGGAATTAAGATTAAGATGAAGAATGCACAAACTATTGAAACTGGGGATTGGGGTCAGAATTAAGTACAATTTAGGGTTAAGAGTTGGGGTTAGAGATAAGTAGGATTATAATATTTGTTTCCAGTAACAATTCTACAACCCAAAAAAAAAAATAGAATTTGATGCCCAACAACTAAACAACCACCACCAACAATTGGCATACACAAAATGTCTACTTATGTACCCCTAGCTTTGTTACCCTTAACCCCTTGGGGACGGTGGGCTTGTAAAGAAGCCCAGGACTTCTCAACATCAGAGACCAAATGCTTCTACAAAAGCCTTAGATATGCCAAACCTTTCATATGAATATGTATAACTAAAGAGAAGTTATAGTGCCTAGAAATGGTTGCATCCACTAAGTACACATTTTACACTGAAATGTAAGAAACTTGTCTCTGTTTATGAGATTTACTGGGCTACTGTACAAGCCGTCATCCCAAAGCGATTAATCATAAACAATGATGCGTATTAAAAGACCTTGCTTTGGGATACAGTACTTACCATCAACATAGTCTTCACTTACAGGGCAGCCACATCATCAGGAACATACCCTCTCCACCATCATCTGGGGTCCAACGGGGGCAATCCCATACTCACTGGCAAACTCAGGAGCAGGTCCAAACTCCCTGGTGGGGGGTAATCCATGATAACCTGTAAGTGCAACAGACAAATAAACATTTATATAAGTGCCCATGTTTTCAGGGTGCTTGAAAACCAAGGGGCAGTTCCATGGTAACGGAATGACAGTCAGACTGCATTTTGGACTTTCTCACCAGTGTAAAACAAAAAGTCATTATTACAATGTCAAATATGCTACCCAATTCTATGCATATTACTAGTTTACACAATTTCTCTCATTTTTTTCAACAAAATAATTTCCGTTAATGAATTTTGCATAATAATAAGCTTTGTAACGGAAATGACGCTAAAAGAGACATGGTTTTTCACAAGATAGAGTTTTTCCAAAACTCTGTGAATTATATGATTCAACTGTGTTTTTAAAGGCTGCTAAATTAAAGATTGGAGTCTTACATTTTATTTGATTCATGAAACTAAGCATTTCTATTTGATAATTAATTACAGCTCAATTAGTGGGTTAACGTTTGGTAACGGAATGACGGTAACAGAAATGATGTCAGATTATTCTGAAATATTTTTAAGTTAATAGATTTGTTGGGAAAGCAACACAGTTATCATTGTACTTTAGATGCTTCCACTATTTCAAGGAAAAAACTGCTGGAAAAATTATAATTTTGCTGTTTTTGCATAAAACTGAGAATTTTTCATATGTAGTCCCACATGTAGATTCTGTGTACTGTTGCTGTTTCTCCTAGAGATGGTTTTCAAGAACCAAAATTTGGGGCAGAAATGATGACCCCATCATTATAACATAGGCAATCAAACACGCCACTGAAATGTAAAATTATTTGAGATAAAGCCATTTTATGAAGTTTTGGGTTTGTCCACTTTCGCGTGGAACTGCCCCAAGATTATAGACCAAGTCACTAGAATTTGTGTTTTAAAAGGAGTAATTTGAATGAGTCCACAGAAGAGGCTTCACAAATATGGACGGGGAGCTGGTTCCAAAGTACGGGTGCAAGAAGAGAGAAGGCAAGATCGTCAAATTTTGTCATAGTGCGAGGTCCCAGAGATAACTGGAGATGAGCAGAGGTTGAAGAACAGAGACATAGTACCGTAGTAGAGGATGAGGTGAGGATATTGAACAAAGAGATAGGCAGGAAGGGACCGTTTGTGAAAGACCTTGCAGACAAGAAAAAGAATTTTGAAGTGGACATGCTGATTGACCTGACAGGACAGGACAGCATGGAGGGAGGCCATTACGGAAATGTACTGTCCAACCCCACAGAGTGGGAAAAGTGGACTTAAAACGATGATGATGATGATGATGATGACATGCTGATTGATCTGGAGCTAATGGAGATACCTATAGGTGTGCTAAGGTATTTTTTTTTTTGGGGGGGGGGAGGGTATGGGGTGGGTAAAGGCAAATCAAGTTCAAGTCATATTTACTGAAAGTGTAAGTCAAGTCAACATTTGGCCAGCTGTCAAGTCTGTCTAAAGTTCTTTTTTTTTTTTTTTGGGGGGGGGGGGAGATGGGAGGAGCGAAAAGAAGTATTTTTGAAGACATTGATGTCAATTCGACTTGGTCGCATAAAACCGGTATCCTAAATCTGCGCACATGTGCGTTGGCTATGTTTCTTGTGAGGAGCGGTGATTTTCGTGAGCACATCTTCATCAAAGACATCACTCGGAATCAGATTTTGAATTGCGGAAAACTGCGTGCACGTTTTTTGAACGTTGAACACAAACCCAGGGAGTGCCGGCCCGCTTCGCGGGCCGGCGCCTAGGTGCAGAGTGTGTAAAATTACTACATGTATGCAGACATAAAATGGGGTAGAATTGGGATAGCCATAGCACCCCAAATTAAAGAAAAATAAAGAAATTATGCACTTACCTCGATTATATGGATGAAGGTATATCTTGAAGCACAATCTTGACATCGATGCGCAAACTGGACGCTCAAAAAAGCCGAAACTAATGTCGAGTTCGTTCTCCAGCTTTCAAAATTGAGAACAAAATGGCTGATCGTGCACGCGCGCCCTAGGGATAATCCTAGGGATAATCTTGCGCATCGATGTCAAGATTGTGCTTCAAGATAGACCTTCATCCATATAATCGAGGTAAGTGCATAATTTCTTTATTTTTCTTTAATTTGGGGTGCTATGGCTACCCCAATTCTACCCCATTTTATGTCTGCATACGTGTAGTAGTTTTACACGCTCTGCACCTGGGCGCCGGCCCACAAAGCGGGCCGGCGCTCTCTGCCCAGGGACCCCACACAAGGGGATAACTCCATAGCTGCATGTGCAAAGTAAACGGTGGTCCATCTTCTGCCATGACAGCTACACGATAGTCATTTGTACTTCACACTTGCAATACAAATTGGAATAACTGTAAAATTAGTGGTTACTTTAACACTCAAACTACATTTAGATATGCAGAAATAAAAGACTTAAAATTCCATATGCTTTTTACCGTCAAAAGTAGGCTCTAAATTGTTATTTCCAGAAGATTCTTTCCAATTTTGGAAAGTTGCACTAATCTTGCGCTGTGATTGCTCAATTTTGTTAAAACCGGAAGTCGGGCACCACCAGCGTTGACCTTTGAGTGACCTCAATTTGATGTAACAGTCTGTAATCAAGTCGATATTATTTTTGTGGACTTCTTGTAAACCTGACATGTAGGGGAACTGTACAAGTAGTTAGTACATAGCAGTATAAATACCATTCAAAATCATTCTGGGCTTACATCCCAGCTCTGAGTCTCTCCGATTGTTGTTCATTGATGAATATAACGAACATTTTGGACAAAATATTATCCAATTCACGGTGGTCTGCGTTCCGCGCTGCGTTAACTAGGTGCACCCGGGCGTGCACGCGCACTCACACGCAGCTCTTATGAATAGCGATTGCAGTATGGTTAAGGCCACCGCACACAACACGACTTTTGTCGTACGACTGCACCGACTTGGATCCGAAATAAAAAACAAAGCTTATATTTCGTTCACGCCGATTTATTTCTGGGATTTATTTCAGATGCAAATCGGTAGTGTGCGGTGGCCTTTAGTCGTGAGTGCACGCGCCGCTTATTACAGTGTGTTTCAATTATTTTGTCCAAAATGTACGTTATTTTCATCAAATAAACAAAAATCGAAGAGAGTGCTGTAAGAACATGCCCAAGGTAACAGATATACCAGGGAGATGGGGCTGTCTGTTAGTGTTATGGCATAAATTTGTCGCCGCCTCGCCTGCGACATATTTGTGACGGTGGCGATACGTGTACGTATCATGCCGCGGTACCGTCAGGTTCAGTTGCATAAATCGGCACCGTGAAATTGATGTCCGCGGGCAATTATAAATACTAGTGACGCCCTTGCTTAGTCCAAGTTTTTTGCTTCCCTGGCAACATTTTGTGCCATGAAAACGAAACCCTGGTCGGCAAATTGTCGCCACCATCAAAAATTGTCGTCATGGCGCTGAACCCCTGCTGAATATGTGTGCAAGGAGTAGGCCTACGAGTTAAGCGAGCTCGCCAAGTAAATCGTTGGTGTGTGCTTTAAGCTTGTGTCTGCGTATGGCAGTGCGTGCCTTGCATACGCCTGTTCTGTATTTCAGTATTTTTTGTGAGTCTGTGTCTGTCTGTGTCTTTGTGTGTGTGTCTGCATGTAAATGCCCTATGTGTGTTTGTGTGTGTGACTGTGTGTGAGTCTCTGTGTACATGACACACACACGGTACTGTGTGGGGGCTTCTAAACTTCTACACAGAATTTGACACTTTCACAGAAACATACACACAAACATAGACCTACACAGCCTCACAGGCACATATGACATTATGTAGACACAAACAGACAAGACAGATACATATATTAAAGGAGAACAAAAAAAAAGGATGAAATATCAAAAAATTAAAAAGAAAACAAGAATGAAAGGAAGAATGGATAGAAAGAAAGAAAATGGAAGAAAGAATGAAAGGAAGATTGTATATTTCATGCATATTAACACATTATTAAGTACATGTATTGCAATAAAATTGATTCCATTCATTCCATCCAGTTATTGTATTTTCTATCCACTTATTCCTTCCATCCATCCATCCTTCCAATCCTTCCTTCCTTCCATCCATCAAGCAATTTATTCATCCATTCACTCATTCCATCACTTCTTTCCTTCATTCCATTCATTCATTTTCTTCCATCATCCATTCATTCCTTCCTTAGTTATATCCATCCATTTATTCATCCATTCACTCATTCATTCCATCATTCATTCCATTAATTTTCTTCCATCCATTCCTTCCTTCTATCGAACATCAATTCATTCATCCATCCATTCAATTTATTCCATCCCTTCATTCCTGAAAGTAAGGAGATCTGCATGTAAAATTCACAAAATCAAAAAGTCTTGAAAAAGACTATTTTGTCACATGCACTATCGGTATATCGTGTGTGATCGGGACCCGACATTTTAGTAGTGAGGAAGAGAACCAACATGGGCGGTAAGTCACTAAACTTTCTCTTCTAAGTTTTATATTTTTTCATCCCCCAATGGGAATTTGGAGACAATTTTAGTTTATTAACTTAGGGGGATTCGTTTTGTTTAATATAAATCCAGTTTTATAGGCCAAACGTGGAAAAATATGTGATTTCAGTGTCATTCATTCAACGTTGTAAAAACTTTGATAGGTTATTGCACTGTTGGCCGTATGTGGTCCGTATAGCTTGCATAGGACCACATACTTCAGTAGGTGTGAGGGACCCTGGGTAGGGAGTTCGGTGAAATCCTGTTTAACAAAATCATATCTGCCAGTACACAAAAGTGTCCCATTGAACTGTGTACAAACTCTACAGAACCGGGTCATTTTTTTCTCGTTTTTGTCTGATTTGAAAATGAAGGAGGCAAAAAAAACCTATAGAAAAGTGGTACCACCTGAAAGCTTGAAGTGTGGGGATTATTTTCCACTAATTGTTATGATGCTAGTCTTTGCACTAAGCTGCGATTTGTTGACAGAACATTTTTGTAGTTGAAAAGAAAGAAAATAAATATAAGTCAGTCTTCAGTACATGTACGGGCGCACGTCCAATATCGGAGATTATTTCCAATGTCGGAGATAATCTCCGATATCGGAGACTTTTAATGGGGTCATCAAAACTTGGCACAAAGAAAATCTCTGATATCGGAGATTTTTTTCTCCAAGACCAATCCCACTGAGGTCATGGTGGTGTAAACAATTATATCTGGATTTACATAGAGTCTAATACAAATTTATTAATTTATAAGAATAATAATATTGATAATGACAACATTCATAAACTGTGCTGGTAATCGATACCATCAGCAACTTTGCTATCGACAACTGCTGCAAAATGTAAACAATCAATCATAACTTGGTAAGAAGATGGTGAATTTTCAAAGTAGAAGGTCATGTGGAGTAAAATCCCTCGAGGATTCTGAATATCACATTCCTAAGTTGCGATAACGTGATCCCTGCTGCGCCAAGGTAAATAAACAAAACAAGTCTCCAATATTGGAGACTATCTCCGAAATTGGAGAGCAGAAAAAGTCTCCGATATCGGAGAGTCTCTCCGAAATTGGAGAGAATCTCCGATATTGGACGTGCGCCCGTACTGGTCTTATGTAATGATATGACAATATTTTGGCCTGCTAATTTCTATGAATTTCTCTTTCTTCAAGCTTTCCAATGGTACCAAACTTGTCGTGTTTCATAAAAAAAATTAAAAAGTCACCGACCTCCCTACCCTGTTAGTTGAACACATGAACAGAGTCAGAGAAACATCAAATAATTATTATCTCATTTACTATACCTTTGCACCAATTAAGTGATGACTTGAGTGTGAATTCTCGGTAATGCAGATTTAGGGCACTTGATCATAGTCATACAAACATATAGCCTGTCCAGACGCCGTGCGTAGCACGGCGTCTGGCCTATACCTTCGTACTGCGGTAGGGTTTCCCGTCATGTCTCTTTTATCATGACAGATTTTGAAGACTAGCGTGAACAATTTAAGATCATACTCACATTGCCACTTGTGGGTATGGTCCTCGTCAGTCACCTGCCTTCTTAGAGTCATATGAGTTGCTTGATGTGGGGTTTTTCCCCTCTATGGGCACTGGAATATTAATTTCGCCGGGATTTCAAAATGGCAGCTTCGCAAATCCACGTTCTGCGCATGCGTGCGATTGCCAAGAATGCACAGCGAGCGACTCCCATAGCTAATACACGTGCAGTGAAGACGCGTGGATTACAAAACCACAACAAAATCCCGGATTTGGGTGAGTTAGATCTATACCATTTTTTTTTTAAATTTTAATTCCTGAATTGAGTAGGAAAACATATATACATTACATTACCAGTATTAGTAAAAACATGGTCTAACGTGATTGTGGGAAGAAGCCCCGCAATCAAACTCACATCGGATCGATGTGACAACCTACGAGATCAAATGGGTACAGTTGCATCCCGCTGCCGCTGGCAGCGGGTGCTTGTATTTAACAAACATACAAACACATGCATATTCACACACGTACACACACACACGCACACAGTGACACAAGCTTCCTTAGTCCCACGCATTCAATTCCGACCAGTCCCTTTGCCTTACGATTAGTTTATAGAAAACACGAATGTTCAGAATTTATACTCTGCAAAAGAATCACCAACTCTGTTATTAATACGTACCAGTTACTCTAACACACAGGCAAGTAAAACTAGACGTAAAACGACTTACGGTTAAAGAAAAGGACTAATGTTCTCGAATCGTTCTTCGGCACCTCAGCTTTTTGTTGTTTATTTACGCTGGCCTGGCGGTGGTGGCGGCCTGTTAAATAATTCTCCATAAAGGACAAGCCACTACACCGTCCGATCCCTTGCAACTTTTCGACAACCTTCGGCCGAGTCCTGTATAAATATTCGCAGTGGCAGGATTGGAAGTACAGCTAAAGTATAACCCTCAAGTTAGGACATAATGCTGTCAGAATAAAGAATTCTGTTTAAAGTTTCTGCTGTGAAAAATGTCATAGTCATACATTTTCTCTTTTTGTGCAATTACATGTGTCAGAATTTCAGAAAATGATATATGGTTAAATTTGTTGTGTAGCTGTCTATAGGATAAATTTCCGCAGGACCGGTGATTTCGATACTGACTTTCTCCCTAAGTAAACAAATTCAAGACAAATCCTACCGGCCTGAATATACATTCTAGCCAGTGTGATACATAATGCTAGTGTTTGAACTCATTTAGTTCTTGTTGCATTTTTGACTCAGGCTCGCAACCATGTCATTGCCCTTTCACTTTCTGCAATGTTCTCCAAAATATATGAAAATAATAAATTACATTTTGTTTGGTTAATGATAAGTTTAACGCAAGTGATATGCGCTTTTTTTTTTTTTTTACACATTGTAACATTGTCATGAGCCACATTGTAACATTGTCTTTACTACATGCTGCAAGACTAAAGGCATCGTATTACGATGTTTCCAGTTTAAAAAAAATCTGAGCTACATGATTCCCCGTGTTACAGGGTGTCTGATAAGGTCTGAAAATGAAGCCCTGAAAAAAATACAGTTCAAAACGATGATTATGTGCTGAAGTGAAACTCATTGAGCGACCATTCCATTTATCCCTCATAGACTGCTGTGTTTCAGAACTTACGTCAGCCGACAATATTTCATGTGTTGATTTTCATTTGTACATAATTATCTTCAGCGGCGTAACAAGTGTCTGTTATGGGGGCGGGGCGGGGGTAGAGCCAAACATTTCCCGGTAACTAAGTCCAAACTGAACGTCCTTTCCTTTCATTTTTCCCGGTGGTTTGGTGGATTTTCCCGCTGAAAAAAATTCGGGGGTGGGGGCAAATCTGCTGCCGGCTGCTCTACTGCATATCTTGCGAGTGACAACATAACTGTCTGCAGTTTTGTGTTTATTTGTCATTCAAACACTGTCATATTATATGTCAGATAGCATAGTTTGACTTTTTTTGCTTAAATGGGGCTTCCACAATGTTATAGGCCTATAGCGTATTTAAATGGAAATGCTGCTCGACTCCAAGACTGCTCCATGACTATATGTCCATGTCAAACGTGTACAAAGGAAGAAAACAAACAATAATCCTTCAAAGTTCAAACTTTGACCCGTATCTCTATTGTCCATCGTCTCCAAAGTTATGGAGAGTCATCAGAGGTGACCACATATGGAAACATCTTGATAAGCACCAGCTCCTGCGTGATGCCCAAATGTCTTTCATGAGAAGAGGCTCTCCTACCAGTGGCGTATCTAGGGATTATGGCGCCCGGGGCAAACAGTGAAATTGCGCCCCCAGCTTTTCTCCGTTAAAAACGCAATTTCTTGTGCATTTGATCCATAGGAAGAATTTGCAAGGAACACTGTAATTGAGCGATATTCTTTTTTTTTTGTTAATCCAGAAGATTGATAACTGCTACTCACTACTTTCTCAACGGGGGCGAAAAATTAGCAAATATGTTCGGAAAATTTAGCAAGGCAGCCAAAATTCAAGATCTTTTCTTAATCTTGAACCCTGGCAAAAATACGTTTTGTCGTATATTGCGGCGTAGTATTTAAGGAGTTGATTAAACTGATGATATCAAGAAAAGCAACTATAATCACCATTTTGTAAAAATTGTGAACATCTACTTAAAACACAATTTTAAAATTGCATAGATATTGGGGTGTGATTGAAATTATGCAATCGTAAAAAAAAATCTATGCCAAGGAGCAGAGCGATCGAGCTTTATAAAATGTTTATATTTGTAACCCAATGAAACCATTTTTTAATGCATTTTACCTCAAGGACAAGGACTGGGAAGGAAGGGGCGCATAATCCTTAAAGATCATAATTTGTCTTCCCTCTCTCCCCTTTCTCTTTCTATCTTTTGCGTTTTTTGCGCCCCCTTTAAAAGTGGCACCCGGGGCACGAGCCCTCTCTGCCCCTTCTAGATACGTCACTGTCTCCTATCACCCAGTGGTGGTATGATACTCCAGACTCTCAACAAGAAACCCATATATTCTTACCCTGGATATATACAGAAAAGAGAAATGACCGTTGGCAGAAATAGCCTCTTAGCGAAGCTGACTTTTTTAATGATATCCAGGGAAACTTTCACGGATGGATAATATCATCAATCAGTGTACTAGATGAGTTCATCTCTTCCTTAATACCCTTATCCGCTGGCGTACCTCAAGGAAGCGTTCTTGGGCCTCTCACCTTTTTAATGTACGTTGCTGACTTGGCACCACACCTGGAAATGACCTTCATCTTTTTTTTCCACATGATACCCTACATCTCATCATCGAGAATCTAAGCGTCAGAGACGGGTGTATGGTATTTGCTCCGACGACAATCGCTTCGGCGATTATTTCATACACTAACCCTAACCTCAAATCTATTAAACCATAACCCTATTCTGAACGGGAAACTCAATGACAACCCTAACCCTAATCCTTTGTCCTCTGAGAAGACTGAGATATTGTTACCGGAACAAACTGTCGCCGAGCAAATGTCGGAGCCCCTCAGAGATATATGTGCTGAGAGTCGACATCGTAACCTAGCTGTAATTGAAAAATGCATGGGCTTCTGATGCAAGCAAAATTGAGGAAATGATCATTAGTAGGAAGGGAATTCAAATCCATCCTCCTTGTACTTCATGAACAAAGAACTGAAAGCTACCCAGAGTATTACTCCGGTACGAGTCCTTATCACGTACGAGCACACATACATATCACTGGCCAAAAAAGAAAAAAAAATCTTCTTCTTCTCCTTCTTCTTCTTCTTCTTCTTCTTCTTCTTCTTCTTCTTCTTGCTTACTCTGCTGTGGCTGCTTCATTGCTTTTTCTCTCTGAGTCTGTCTCTTTCTTCGCTGCTTCTTTTCTTATTCTTCTTCTCTTTTCTTCTTCTTCTCTTACTTCTTCTTTTTCTGTTCTTCTCTCCTCTCTCTTATCTTCTTTCTTTCCTGCGTTCTCCTTCTCCTCTCTCTTCTTTTCCTCCTTCCCCTTCCTGGCGCTTGCTACTCTTCCTCTCCTTTCTTCTTGCTTTCTTCTTCTCTTTCTCGTTGTCTTCTTCTCTTCAGTCTTCTCTCTTCTCTTTCTTCTTCTTTCTTTCTTCTTTCTCCTTCTTATTCAGCTCTCTTCTATTTCTTCTTACTTCTTTCCTTCCCTATCACCATTCCTCTCTACTCCATATGCTGCCTGACTCCGTTTCAATTTTTCTTCCCCACCCTCCTTCTTCTTCTCTTCTTCTCTACTTCTTCTTCTTCTTACTTGCTTCTTCTCTCTCATGCACGTGTGGTAATATACTGTATATGGCATACATTCGGACCTCTCAGCATGGAACGTGATTCTCTAATATGGAGTGGAGCAGGAAACTCTGCACAAGGACTGTTGGACAGGCTGCAATGGAAAGTCCTCCGGCCCGGTTCTCCGGCTACTTAGAATCAAAGACCCTTAAAAGATGGATATCTTTCCATTGGAGTACAGGAGAAAATTTGCAACATTCTGCATATTTTATCGCCACTTCGACCTTTTTTTTCCTGCAATCATCCTCAGAAATGTCCAGACCGGGTGTTCAGAATATCCACCCTGCCAAGGTAACCAATGTGAGAGTAACTCCATCATCCCCGAGTAATCATAGATCCAACTCACAGCTCCATTGCACGATGATACCCCGGAAAAGTATCGTGTGCCCTGCGAAGGACCTTAGCATATATATATTCCTGGCAGAAGGGCTTTAACAGTATTTTTTCGCTAATTTGAGAAAAAGTATAGCCTTATTTTGCATTTAACAGACTGACAGAAGAATCTAAAATATCACAACATTACAGATGTTAAATTTAGCACCACGGTTTTTCCATTGAACAGTTTCTTTCTTTCTTTCTTTCCTTCTTTTTCTTTGTCAGTCTCTTTCTTTCTTGCTTTCATTTCCTCTTTTTCTTTCTGTCCTTCCTACTTTCTGCATCCTTCTCTTACGTTTTTTTTTCTTTTTTTTTGATCTCCCTCTAGTTATTTGTCTGTCTCTCTGTCCATCTCTGTACATTGAAGTTCCTCGTCTGTATTTTGTTCGGCCAAGTGCGCACTTTGTGGCGTATCGGGTTTCAAGCCATATGGCGTAGAGTTTAATCGAACGCACCCAGATTCAAAGGAAGAACAGATCTTAGTATAAAAAGTAATACATGTTCGGGATTAAACAGAAGAAAGTGCAAACACTGTTCATAATTATTGTTCATTGACCCTTTTTTGTTGACACATTTTATACTGAATGCGTTGCCGTCACATGTATATAAGTTCAAATGCATTGTCAAAATTAGGAATATGATTTCTTTTCGTTTTATCAGAATCTGACCAATAGCAGAATTACCGAGCAATCTAGCTTTAAGAAAGTATAGTTAAAATAAAACGCCACTATTTCCATTACCATTTTACTGTCAACGATCTAGTACCGTCTTCCAGACTTTGAAAACATGATATTAGTATGTCTACGCACACACCTCACAATGCCAAGCTCAATGCAACGACGAAATCACAAAACGCAATACAGAAGTTTTGTGGAAATATTATATTCCAATTCACGGATCCCGCTGAGAGCTTTGAATATATTTCGAATATGGTCAACGAAGCACGGGTGTACCTTATATGACATTTTACCTATATCTAATGGTTATTGTGTTTGTGAACAATATGTAGGTGACAGAGGTTTCACCTTTGATTTGAATTGCCATGTGGCATATTAATTTATACAATGTTCTGCTTGGGGATTGAAAACCAATTCAATTAGTTAAATGACCTTATGTAAAATTGATATTTATTTGAATTTCTTGGTGTCCATTGAATTTATTCAACAAAATTGTGTTATGGTTACATTAACTGACTTTTCTTGAATTAGTATTGTATATTGAAAATGTAATGATCTGTTATGTATGATGTTAGTATTATAGATTGATTTGATTTGATTGATTATTTCGTAATTCAACAAGAATAACATGAGTATACTTTATTTACATTTAGATTCATGCCCATAGTGTATATCTTATTAATGATAATACATAGTTTAAATATACAACCACAAGAGATTATAAATTGAAATATCGAAGAGGCCTACCTAAGAAGCTATCTTGCGAACTTGTAACCCCCTACGTAATAAATCTAACTGTTGAAGGTTTTATTTTAATTGATATAAGTATACAAAGGCAAGAATAGAATCTAAAAGGATGATAAAGCACAAAGCGAAAACAGAAGATGTGCAGTGAAGTATAAAACTAAAGAGAAAGAAGAAAGAAAAAAAGATAGAAGTCAAAACGCATATGTCGCTTTCAAGGGTCCCTGCGACCAGATAAAGGAACCGATATAGAAAACAATATAAAAAACTCTTATTAAATGTCTTCTAAAGGGTTAGCAGAATAAGTATCCCCGTTGTTCACAGCCTGACTATACCGTGCACATCTCTGTGTTTATACACACATGCAATTGTCAAACAGTCGTTAATGACCGACGCACACTGCACACACACACCCACACACACGCGCGCAAACACAACACACACACACAACACACAAGCACACAACACGCAACACAGCACACACACGAACGCACATACGCACACACACAAACACTAAACACACGGCACACACACACAAGGGGCACACACGACCGCACACACGCACACACGACGTCGCACACAACACGCACACAAACCACAACTACACGCACAACACACGACACAACCAACACACACTACCCACAAACCACCCACACACACACCACCACCCACCCACACACACACAACACACACACACACATACACACACAACATACACACAATCACACACACACACACACACACACACACCACACACACACACACAGCACATCCCACACGCCACCCAACCCACCACTACACACGCACACATCACACACTACACATCCACACACACACACACACACATCCACGACCACACATCACACCACACACACACATCACACAACACACACACACCACACACACACACACACACACACACAACAACACCCAAACAAACCTACATAATACAAACAATGCAAACATAATTTCAGTTTCCCAAATATACATTTGTATAATTTAGTGGCACGTATATCACGGATACAGCATTGCGCATAATCATTGATAAGGAGTACATATACAGTTCATGTGCATTACATATGAAGACATACGAATTGTAGCCGTCTAGTAAATTAATGCTGTATTTTTCGTTTAAACGTGGCTGAGAGTTAATTATTCTACCGCTAGAGATAACTGGCTTTAATACAGAATTTTGCTGGGGAAAGGTTTGAAAAGTCTTATCCTATGTAGAATTTTGTGCTGATCGCGAAAAACGCAAGTCTTATTAACCGCACACTCATGACAATTTCAAGTTTTGGCCATTTTGGGGCAAAAAATGACATATTTTATCATTTTTGGTAAAAATCAGATTGGGGTCAAACTGTGCATGAGTAAGGTGAAATTAGCCTGACTTGATGTAAAAGAGATGCGAAATTCCAATGAAAGGCATCTTAGTTACCTGTTTTTAGACATTTTAGTCAGATCAGCTACTTTTTGATAGAAAATGTCAAATTTTATCATTTTTGGGTGAAATATAAGATTGTTCTTCTGTAATACAGAATTGGTTCCAAAGTTTTAGCAAGCCTTCTCTACTTAGAAAATTGCGCAGATATCTAGCAAGCAGGAATATTGTGCTCAATCGTTTTGTTTTGGCCATTTCAGCCATTTTGGGGCTAAAAATATCTATTTAGGTCAAAAATCAATTTTTGGAGTTCTGTACTGGAATTTTCATGGTGGTTGCAAAGTTTGTGTGAGGACGATCGTAATTGACAAGTGTATTGATTTCTTAAAGTATTCTCATTGATACAAATCATGACATTTTGATTTGGAGGGAATTTTGGGGCCAAAATGTCACTTTTCATCATTTTTGGTAAAAAGTGAGATTTTAGGCATAAACCAATTTTTTAATGTTTGGGAAATGCATGACTTGCGTAATAGAAAATACAGATATCAAAACATCCTATTCATCAATGTGAGCCTTTGGTCTTTTGATCAAATTGGTCATTTTGAGGGCCAAAAAATGTATATTTTCATCATTTTAGTTAAAAACAGGTGTTGGGGTTCAGAAATGAAACTTTCCCACTAGCGCCAATTTTCTTTGGAAACTGGTCTGAGTTGAAACGTTTAGAGACTCCTGTTAGAGGTTTTATTGACTCTTATAACAACATTCTGATTATTTTGTCTATTTTCGGGACAAAATGTCCAATTTTATCATTTTTGGGTGAAAAATGAGATTTTCCTTCTGTAATTCAGAATTGGTTCCAAAGCTTTAGCAAGCCTTATCTACCTAGAACATTGCACAGATATCTGGCAAGCAGGATTATTGTGCCCAATCGTTTCGTTTTGGCCATGTAGCCATTATGGGGCTAAA
>JZLH01S0192529.1:39228-50029 GCA_001188425.1 Eucidaris tribuloides | reverse complement strand
CTTGACATGGTGATCCGACGTTTGCTTCGGCAACAGTTACTCCGGCGACATGCTCAAAAGACAAAGAGTTAGGGTTAGGGTTGCCATTTGATTTCCAGTTCAGAATAGGATTAGGGTTAGGGTTGAGGTCGGGGTTAGTGCATGGAATAATCGTCGGAGCAACTGTCGCCCGGGCAAAATAATGTCGGACTTTCCTTGACATCCACTAACCTTCAACGCCCCACCCTTAAAAAGATACACATTTTACGTAATATGGGGTCATTAGTCTAACTGTTACTCCCAATGAAATAGGCTATATGTATACCCGCGTGTAGTCTACAATAGATAATAAAATGTTTATCATATTATCAACAGATTTGCCAACTTTTCGGTCAACCATGAAGTTCTATTTGTATGTATGACGTAATTTATCATGATGATCCTTTGGACTTTGAAATACACGCTGCCAGTAAAGATAGAAGGGACACTTGCATTTTGATGCCATTCATCATCCGGCTTATTTTAGTATATTGCTGTTCATCAATCAATCAGTCAATCAATCAATCAATCAATCAATCAATCAATCAATCAATCAATCAATCAATCAATCAATCAATCAATCAATCAATCAGTCAGTCAATCAAATAATCAATCAATCAATCAATCAATCAATCAATCAATCAATCAATCAATCAATCAATCAATCAATCGATCGATCAATCAATCAATCAATCAATCAATCAATCAATCAATCAATCAATCAATCAATCGATCGATCAATCAGTGAATCAACAGTAAGTCAATGATTATTAAACAGTAATTATCTTTTATTCAATAGTTATTCAATCATAAGTGTACCCATTTAATTATGTTGTTGTTATCACGTTTTTATCAGTTTATTGAAAACAAAATAAAGATCATGTTGGCACTTGACATACATACCAGGTCCACGGTCCTTGTCTGAACGCATGATAGGTCCATCACAAACTTAAAACGCATTATCATATTACGCAAATTGTAAATGCATTATACATTAAATAGAACGACCTTGAGAAAATAAAACACATTTTGCGATCAAATTTTAACAAAACTGTGTTTAAGGAACAAGTTTCAAAAGACCTTCTTTAACTTACAGGCATAATTACCAATGACCACAGTTTAAAAAAATATTGACCTACATAATCCTCTATACTGTAAGTGTCTTTGATATGGTCTAAAAATGAAGACCTGAAAATGATCATGTAGTGCTTTTAAACAAGTGAAAATCCACGAGTATCCAGTTTTGCAATCCCCATTTCACCCATTAAGTACTGTCACAATTACACCATGTGATTTAACGTGTGATGTTTATCATTACAAACCGTATTTGTCAGTGGCAGTATAACTTTGCAAAGTTTGGTATTTTAGGATGTTTGTTCGTTCATTCAATCACTATTATGTAGTTCAGATATTCTGTTTGATAAGTTTTTTTTAATCTAAAACTCCGCAATGTTAAATGGTGTCTTTCAATAGCATTATTAAATTGTATACAAACAGGAAAGAGTCAAACAATATGCACTTAACCACTTAATTCCATACCGTATCTTTTTCCAATCTTTTTGTAGAAGAGAATTGTATGATTTATGTACATTGAGACCATGCAATTCGCACAATTAGAAAACCGAAAGTATTTCTTGTAAATTACGTACTTAAAACGTAATTTCAACTAAGAGGAAAGGAAAACTTCAAAATGCAATTAATTAACCTGCTATGTTTAAAAATAGAAAATCATTCGATGTCATAATCGAAAATCAAGGTTTAAAGGTAAATGACATGATTAGGAGTAATCCTCAACTCGGGGTGAAACTATTCTAGAATCAAGAAACCGAGCAAGGATTCAACTGTGAAAAAATTAATTTCCATCAGTTTGCTTTGTGACAGACAAATCTGTTGTGTAGCTTTCTATGGGATCTATTTTTATCGGGGCACGAGAGAAACAAAATGCTAGTATGTTCATGCTTGATTTGGCTTAAATAAACACATTCAAAATAGATCCTTTCAGCCAGGAGATACACTCCAGCTGGTGTATCCATAGATATATCTTTCAACCAGTTTGGTTCGAGGGGCATTTTTCATTTCTCCCAATCATGTAACTGCCCTTTAAGCGAAGAGGAAGTTATTCGGTTTCAGTAAGATTCAGAATTATAAATTGTTCGCCCGTCATATTAGATATTGTGAGTACCAGTTCTCCAGGTTTTATGACGTATGCGATCTTTCGGTGACAATGTATTGCATAATTTCATTACCTATATTGTTTATAAGGTCAATTTGATGAATAAGCCGGTTAGAAAATATCAAATATAGGGTTTTCCCAGGGTCATTTTCACACGTTTTTCACCTTCATTGTTATCCAGATCATTCCAGTTTCAAAGTGCAA
The DNA here is from genome assembly GCA_001188425.1 of Eucidaris tribuloides. Lineage (NCBI taxonomy): Eukaryota > Metazoa > Echinodermata > Echinoidea > Cidaroida > Cidaridae > Eucidaris > Eucidaris tribuloides. Next base: position 47,634 of record JZLH01S0192529.1, on the reverse strand, counting down.
ATAGAAACCCGCTTGACTACAAAATCATTCTTTTTCCTTCCAACTGAAATTCAATTTCATTTCAAAGCATTCAGTTCTCAATACTGAAGTCAAATTATAAGCCACACAACGTGTTTCCAATTCATGTGGTTAACCGGTGTGGGTCTTTCCGCATTCATATATCAGAATGTGCAATCGTCTTATGAAATGCGGCTCATTTAATTTCAAGTCACTTGAGGACCATGTACAATGCGTACTTCCTGGCCAGCTGTGAAGTCCTGGTGTGGAGAACAATTGTGAAGTTAAGAATCTCAAGATTTGTAACATAGGGTTATTAAGCAAGCACAATAAGGATTCCAATAATGCGAATAGACAATTCACAAAACGTATGCAATTTATGGCATGTTCTTCTTGGTGTCCTATTTCCAAACCTGTTTATAATGAATACATTTCAAAACCTGGAATCCATCTTGCATACATTAGTTCTTGCTATGTCGGGCAAGCATCGGGTAAGCTTTCAGGTTGTTAGGGACAACCATTGTTAAAAGGGATTTTAAATAGAACTTCTAAAGCACTAAACAGATTACACGTAAATGAAAAAGAAACTGTAAAATCGAGCGCAGATAACCTCTTGACCTATCCGTTGAAATTGAATCATGAATACCTGAATACATGATGTTTTTAGAAAATGAACAAGGCAAGTGTGTTTATGAAAAGCAAAACTGACAACTTGAAACATTCAACTTGAAATTGAAAATTCAATTTGTCCGGATTCATCAAACGAGTTGAATTTGACTATTGATAAGTTAAAATGAGTAAAAAAGTTGCGAAAATGACCGGGAAAACCTATATATACTAACAGCGCAGTTATGGGAAACTTCTGCATCATGTAGTCTTTCTCATTCTGTTAAATTGTGCAAAAGTTCAAGGAAATTTAATCTTATTGATCTATGCTGCAATTCAACGAGGACATTATTTTGCCCTCGTCTTGCATTTGCGTGTCTGTATTCATTTCCTTCTACGCAATATGTCCCTTCTTATATTTCTGAATTATATCGTTTCATCTATTTAAATTCAATGGCATGACAGCAATATTCACTTTCTAATCTTATGCGATTTATCTATGACAGCGACAGAGCATGACGTTTATCCTGACACTTGGCCTCCTTTACGTGAGGGAGTCAATATGTATTGAGGTGAGGTCTCTAAAACAAGTGAGCTGTTATAAGGAATAAAGGTGGGGAATAAATGAGTGGCGCCGCGTAGTCATACTGAGTCAATTTCACTGAAATTCAATTGTAATGCGGTAGAAATTCACAGAAACTTCAATCAATTTCTACATTCACTATACAGAGGGTTAACTTGCTCAACCTAATTCATTCTTATACGGAAACTTTAATGTATAAACAATTAGGTGTCTTGTATCTGATTAAAAGCGGTTTATGCAAATAATAATAAGTACAGACTTCACGCTTAAAGCCACAGGCTAACAATGACCACAATTTTAAAAACATGAGCTACATAATCCTCCATGATCTGAGTGTCTTTGATAAGGTCTAAAAATGAAGCCTTGAAAAATTGTATCTCAAAATGATGAGTTAGTATTTAAAAAAAGTAAATCTACAAGCACTCAAGTTGACCGGATTCACTTGCCCATTTCCTTCCATAGACTTACTGTGTGTAGATCTAGGCTATTTTATCCTCCACCGGAGTGCAAATTGTTTATTCATGCATATCTTTCCATTGGCAGCATGATTTTCCAAACTTTTGTATTTCAGAGTGTTTATTTGTCCATATAAACACTACTACGTAGTTCAGATATCAACGTTTGACAATTTGTTAAATTGAAGCTCCACAATATTAGCATGTTACTTTAACGCGCATCTTTACAGTACGTATCACAAATAGAACCCGCCCGTTGTGTACACAAATGTTATCTCCTTCATGCTCCTACATTCAATATATCCGCAGCTCTGTCTATGGCTCAGTAGTCAAAGACCTACGCTGTGACGATCCCGGCACAATTCTGGTACGGATTAATGAGTAACTAAGTATTTTGCACTCTGGCAACCAGACAAGTTCTGGATTTGATTAATAAATAACCCAATCTTCGGAACATTTGTCTATCGTGCCTGCACGGTGATCCCAATTTGCATACACTCAAAAGATTAACACAAAGGGGTGGTGTACAGTACTTATTGTGATAAACAACTGGACACGGTGCACTTTCGACAACCTACCTGCGCAAGAGCGCACATCTTTTTGGCGGTTCCAATGCAGTGCAATATAATTTCATATCGACCGTCAATATTCGTGTTTCAACGATCTGGCTCAATTCCGAACTTTGCGGATTGACACTCATCGGGTGAACTTTCGATGTAGCGCTGATTGGATTAAGTGCATAGTATGAGACGTTTCCCTATTTACAACGTAAGGAAATTACGCTAACGTTGTGGTTATAGTAAACGCAGAGTATGTGTATCAGCGCATGGAGTTGAAAACTGATATTTCTGTGGGATTTGGCGGTTCTTAAAAAAACTCATAAGTTGATGTAATAGTTCAGAGCCTTCTATTGTTAGACTTTGTTTGAGGAGGAATAAGCAGCTTATGTTATAGGATTTTTAGAAACGAGAGTTGATATCACGGTGGTGTCGTGGTCGGACCGTCATCATGGACAACGCAGGCCTGGTCGTGGAATCCGCAGACGACATCGTCGAAAGTGCGGAGCCTACGGAGGCTGAGAATGAACAAAAACAAATTATACGTGTCCTGCTGTGGAGCGCGCCCAGATCGCTCTCCACTGCGTTCCAGCGGTGTATGACCCGCGTGCCAAACACTAAAATCTTCAACGAGATGTACGCGGCTGCACATTTGCTAGGACCTCAACGCATGAAACAGTGGTGGCCCAAATTATCACCCAAACATTCATATAAATATTGCAAACAGAGATTGGAATCGGACATGACTGGCTATGATTTCGTTTTCGCCAAGGATTTTGCATTTGGTGTCAGTGAACATATCGATATGCTACCAGACGGTTTTATACATACATTCCTCATTCGCGACCCTTACAAGATGTTCAGCTCGCTCAAGGCCACCGTATGCTCGTCAGTACTAATTAAAACGTTAAGTTTTGGTGGCAGGATCCACCGGTGTTTTCCGACAAAAGGCTACTTTTACAGGGACATGTGGGAACTGTATCAACTTATGAAGGAAAGACCCGATCACCCCGATCCGGTGATCTTAGACGCGGATGACATCATCCGGAATCCGGAGGGAATGGTGCAGAAATACTGCGAAAAGATTGGATTAACCTTTGACCCCGATATCCTGAAATGGGAGCCGTCTTCGTTGCCCGACTTACATTGGGAGGGGGCAAAATTCTTCCGCATTGCCAACTGGTTGACAGGGTGTTATAAGAACGCCTTGGATAGCAACGGCTTCAAGAAAGGTGGTATCAAAAAAGGCGGTAAGAGCAAGGCTAACGGCGTCGTACCGAAGGTCGAATACAATGGACACGCGGTGACTGTAGATAGAACTGCTAGCAGTACAAAAGTCGAGCAAAATGGTACTCATTTAAACGGTGTGGCGAATGGAGTTGGCATTAGGACTGAAGAAAATGGAAACGTCAAAATTGTCGAGCAAAACAGTACCGCGACATCTGCGGAGCAGCCCGGCGCAGGTGTGACGACGAATGGAACGCTTCCCAAGAACCCCGAGACATCACCCAAACCGGATAGTACCAGGGACTTATCGTCGCTGAGTAGCGATGTACGTAAAGCTGTCGAATTCAGTCTACCTTATTACAAGCTACTGTACGAATGTCGAATAACATTAGACCAGGACCAACCTGCAGAACAACTACACGATCACTAACATCAAAACACATCTCTCTGGATGTGATAGCGTCAGCCCAAGTTGGAGGTGTTCCGATTCTTTTGTTTTTAAGTTTACCGTGTCACCAATCCAAAACATTCGGGGCGTCGGCATTTACTCCGGCGACAGTTGCTCTGGTGGCAATATTTCAGAGGACAAAGGCTTAGGGTTATTGGTGTCATTGGGTTTCCACCTTCCAATTCAGAATAGATCGGGTTAGGGTTAGGGTTAGGGTTAGGGTTAGGGTTGAGCTTGGGGTTAGATATGAAGTAATTGCCTTAGCAACTGTCGCCGGAGCAAATATCATACACACGAAGATTCATCTTGAAATTAGAAATGGCTGTTACGCATCCAGAAATAGCGTTTAACCTCCTAACAAGTGACATAAGATTGTAGGACGGTTTAAAGATTTTACAGAAAAGGGTACCTTTTCACCATTTTAAGATGGGTTGACCAACTAGAGCAATTCTGTGGTCTCGCAAACAATACTTGTAAAAGGTTTCTAGTGAACAACTGAACATTACATGTCCGGACAAAACCTAGTAACTCGAGTGCCTTAAACAATACTATGGATTTATCCGGAGATATTTCTAACAAGCGAGGATCGTGTCGCATTTGGTTGTAGAATGTAAAATATCCATCATATTTAACTTATATTGGTTTTGCGTAAGATAGTATCAAGTAACTCGTATTTATACTTTCATGGTATGTCATCTACAAAATGTGTGATAATTATGTTCATGTCATGCGTCATCTGTAAAGATTTGTATACAAAATGACTGCATTATTTGAGCTCAATGTACGTGAACAGGCAATTTAGCTAGATCACGATCGTTCCTATTCGGTACGATACGTGTTGCTCAACACATGCAATATGTCGTAAAAATGTGAATTAAGGCCAGTTTTCAAATATCGTCATATTAAACAATAGCAAGAAACACGAGGAAGATGTAGCTCAACCACAATGGCATGGTCAGAAGTTAAAGACAATGAATTTGCAAAACATAAGACGGGTATAACGAACTTTGCGGGTTAAAGTTCAATTCTAATCTGTCAGAAAACAGAGATATCGTCTGCTTAAATATCAGGCCATTATTTATTCTGCCTTCGTGTCATGTACAGCCTGAGCAAATTGTTAGCTCTGATAATGTAATCTGGGTGAACTTTGTGAACGAATTGTTTTCGAAACTGATTTAGGTGGGAATATAGCTTCGACCCCATAGGCCAATAGGCGTCTAAATTAAAGCAATGTATACTTTATGGCACTTAGTGTAGTACAGTCATGACATTTATATTCTGCGAAATAACTCGTCACACATACTTTGGGTATTCGTTTTACAACCTATAGGCCTACAGTCTATATTTTGGGGGAATCCCTCAGCTTAATCAAAACAATTCCCTCCAGCTGGTCAGAACACCCGGAAATAACTTGCCATATGTAAAAGAAATTATATTCAGTAACACATTTCACAGAAATTAGTATGCAAAATGAGTTTTCGGTTGATTTACAAGATCTGTAACTCCTTTCCCCTTAATTCTTTCAGGAAGATCTATAAGACTATTGGACTCGAGATCCTAAGAGTGTAGTCGAGTAGCCTTGACGCGATATACACACATGATAAGTAATTACTGAATGTGTTAGTACTACGAAAATTACAAGTTTGTGTAATTGTTATGTGTGATGAATTGATGTAACCAGTACCTTTCACAATTGACGATGGCACCCAAGGACGTCGATCGGGGGGGGGGGGGGGCAGTGGCCACTTCAATGAAAATGTGTGTGTGTGTGCGGGGGGGGCAAACATATCGTTTTGGCCCAAATAATTTTGATAACTTGAAATATTTATAAAACATAATGCAAGGATACGTTTACAAAACAATGGAAGACACTAGAAAATATTATTAAACATAATACGCAATTTTTTGGCGCGTTTTGCGCGCAATATTTTATGATGCAATTTGGCGAAAATTTGTGAAATCTTTATTAGTTTTGCCTCCCTCCATCCGTAAATGGATCGACGCCCCTGATGGCACCCTTTAAGTAAGTCTAACCGACACATATCTTTTATGAAAAGCCATTTGGCCATGAGCATTTCCTCCGATCTAGACCTTGTGACTATAAATGCAATTCACCTCGATGTCATGGCTATCAATTCAAAACAAAAACAAAAATAAATAAATAAATACAATTGATTACCTTCGTATATTAGCATATCTGAACTTTTGTCCAGCTGTATTGATGTTTATCACTTTGTTAATGAGGTTCGGGGAATGCACCCAGTAATTTCGCTAGTCTGTTGAGAGGAAATGCACTTACATTCAATTGTTAAATGTTTTAACGACTTTTTTTTCACGAGTTGCACATCCAAAACGTAGCTCAGAGGAAGTAGTAAACTAAAATAAACTCATTATTTTTTTCACCTCTCACAGGTCCTGAGACAAAAACATCTGCGTAACAGGTGTCTGTTATTAGGGGGGGGGCAGAGCCAAAGTTTCCCGGTAACTAAGTCCAAAATGTGCGTCCCCTTTCATGCCTTTCATTTTTCCCGGTGGTTTGGTGGATTTTCCCACTGATATTTTTTCAGGGGGCAGTCTGCCCCCTGCCTCCCGTCTGCTACACCACTGTACAGAAATGTGGCCCCCTGCCTCCCGTCTGCTACACCACTGTACAGAAATGTCAATTTTCGTAAGAATAACACCCGTTAAACTTCTAACTTCTAATGTGAATTTGTCACTATCATCGCACACACATAACCGGACCAAACGGTTCTTTCAAAGTGCGAGTGTAAAATGATTCACCTTTTATTCAGTCTGAAGGACACAATCCCAATTTTTATTGCCGTATTTTTAACAAATATATTTAAATAGTTTCTCAAAACTGAGCAAAACCAATATTCCCAACAAATAAGTGGTGTTCTCTTCCAATAAAAATGAAAGCTTTACAGACGAGGTTGCCTTTAAATTCAATACCTGGAAACAGTCAAACAATCAGTGAAAACGGAAATAATTCAAAAACTGAATAAAGGAAACAAAATAGCTGATCTTTTGGAATCAGAACTCAATAATTATGAATCAAATTATATCTGGAATATAATATGGAATTGTTACGTCAGGTTCTTTATGGGCTAGTCTGCATAGGCGTTGGCATTTTTTTAAATTCCCGCACTTTCTTGAAATAACCCTCTTGCAAGATCAGTTTCAAAATGACATGTTATATAATTCTGTATGATTATAAGCATGTGCAATGTCTGTAAAAGAGCTGTTCGTATAACATTATTTTGTTGAATATTTTATATTCTCTTTTAACTTTCACTGGTTTGTTCGTCTGTTTTTTCTCAGTTTATAGTTCAAACGAAGGCTTTCATTTGAGTCATAAAGAAATTTGACTCAAGCGGCATAAGGCGCAAATCGATGTCTGGGATCGATGTATCTTTGCCTTTGTCCAAATATCTTAAACCCCAGGCCTATACCACAATGGGGTGGAGTAATATCTCATCCAATTTAGTCTCATGTCTTCACCCTTGTCCACCTTATAGTTGCATCACTCTCGAAGAAATTAAAACAGTGTTCATGATAAACACTACGTTCCTGAATGGCATTTTAATATGTTTGTTCAAAGGTACCATAAATTGGTTATTTTATGACGACATCAAGTGGATATATACACGTGCCAATATATGGCTGAGTTTTTGTGATGGTGTCATGTCACTAATGTGTCTTTACTATCATCCCCGGATGTCTGAACTCTGCATTAATGTTTTAATTAATGTTTTAATATCTCAGCCAATGTTTTAATTCTAATTAATGTTGTGCTGCTATAGTACTAACGCATTCGATTTAAAAGTAGAAATATACAGATGCATATTCATACTATCCCTGGTGGATAGAACACGGTGTCCCAGAGTGTGAAACACAATGTGAAACACATTGTGAATACATTGTGAACACTAAATCGCGAGCGTTTTAACACTGTGAATCATCAATTCACAGTGTGGAACAGAACACTAATATGTGAACACTCTGTGAAAAACCTCACCACAGAGTGAAATCATCTCCACACTGTTAAATTCAGGCGTTTTCACATAGCCGACTATGCGAACACACTGTGAACACACTGTGGGACACTGTGGGACACTGTGGGACACTGTGTTCTTTCCGGCAAGGATATGTAGTTTATTAAACTAATTGATTTGAAGAAATAAACTTATATTGTCATGGAATATTACAGAGATTTTAAACCAACTAGTCGAGAAATGAAGAGGTGTACACGGAATTTTGAGTTATTTTCGTGAAAAAAATGCAGTTAAGAGTTCTCGAGATCAATAGTTAATTCATCACTGAAGACATTTTAACGTAATGATTCAGAAGTTGATAATTAACAAAATCACAATATTGGTCTGGACTGGTAACCAGTCTCACTGGTTTTTATATCATATTAGATTGATTGGAAGGACCATGGGCAGGTTCCATGTGTATTCAGATTTCAAAATGGAACGGATTCAACTTGAAAAAAATCTCTCTAACGTGAATTAAGATGGAGTATTTCCATAA
>JZLH01S0192513.1:0-21738 GCA_001188425.1 Eucidaris tribuloides | reverse complement strand
GGGGGGGGATGCGGGGGTTATATCCCCCCCACTTTTCGAGGCGGGGGGGGATGGCCTGTACAATCATCCCCCCCCCCCCACTTTTTCGAGAAAAAAAAAAATCTAATTTTTTTTGATTAATTAATCATTGATAACATTGCTATATAGTGAGAATTTCTCCTGAAATGCCGTTAAAATGCTTACGATCATTCAATTTTATTTCTCAAAACCCCCAAACTCTCGCCATGTCGCTTCGCTCCCTCTCCAATCGAGCAAGTTTTTTTTAACTTAAGGTTTATATTTATTTTTTAATTTCACATTTTTGGTTGCAATGCCACAAAACTTTAACCAAACATGCATTTAGTACTTATCATTCAGATATTGTTTTTTATTAGCAAAACTAGTTTTTGTAAAATAGAACTTTAGATGCAAATTTCAGCTATCAACATGCAATTTAATATCACATCTTTCCTATGAGTTGGGTGTAAGTGGTAGGTGTGCTAGCCCATAGAAATCTCAACACAGCATCAGAGCTTTATCTGAATATATTTATTTTTTACTTTATTTTTTTAATTTTATTTATGAATTTATTTTCTAATTTATTTATTTTTTTATTTTATTTTTTATTCATTTTTTAACGCGCCGTTTAACGCGCCGTATAACGCGCCGCGCACCGCGCCGCGCTTTTTACACTAAGCCTGGTTCAACAAGTTAAAAATGATAGGTAAACGAAATTTATGAGATGTACTTCGTCACCTATCAAGAAGTTCATTGTTGGTTGATATTTGTATGATATCCTAACGTTCCACGACCAATACTTTTATCCAATAAAGAGATGGAGCAGCAATGCCAAATACTCTAGATATCGGGGGGGGGGGGTTTCATTCTATATCCGCTTAAATCAGAGGACAATAAATTTCCTGTGTATGATTCGATTGATTACTTCATAACTCAAGTACGTAAAAGAACTCACGCACTTCATGGAAAAGAGAATGGTGAAAACCCGGTGTTGTGGTCACATATCCATATGCAAAACTACACGGAACTGGATGCCTGCTTGCAATTCATTATTATTATTATCATTATTATTATTATTATTATTATTATCATCATCATCATCATCATCATCATTATAACAATAATACGACCATCGAGACCAGTGAACGAGAATCTAGAACAGGAATTGAACTAAATTTCAGACAAATTAATATTTCGTTACGGACATGATTGCATGTTCTACGGGGGTAAATTTGACTTTTCCTGAATTCGTCGAGTTCTACAATCGAAGTACGTTTGCGTTTAAATCTTTGCTATCAAATCAAATGTTGGACATAACGCATTAATCATGTAATATGAAATAACTCGCTGATTGAATTAAGGCTCTTAGCAAAGGAAATGAGTTTTAACGAATTTTATGTCATATTTGCTGCATGAAACCAGTGCTGAAAGGGTTAAGGAATCTTGACTCACACTTGGCGTGGCCTTCTGAGTCTGCGACTGCAGTTGCTTCTTATTTCCCTCCTGAGACTGCTCCTGCTTCTTGTTTCCCTTTTGAGACTGCTTCTGGTCCTTGCCTACCGGATGTGCCTGCGTCTGCTCCTTGCCTACTGGGTGTAACTGCTTCTGCTCCTTGCCTACCGGATGAGACTGATTCTGCTCTTTGCCTACCGGGTGTAACTGCTTCTGCTCTTTGCCTACCGGGTGTGACTGCTTCTGCCCCTTGCCTACCGGGTGTGACTGCTTCTGCCCCTTGCCTACCGGGTGTGACTGCTTCTGCCCCTTGCCTACCGGGCGTGACTGCTTGTGCCCCTTGCCTACCGGGTGTGACTGCTTCTGCTCTTTGCCTACCGGGTGTGACTGCTTCTGCTCCTTGCCTACCGGGTGTGACTGCTTCTGCCCCTTGATTCCCTGCCGGGACTGCTGCTGAACATTACTTCCCCGCTGGGAATACTTCTGCCTCTGGCTTCCTTGCAAGTAATTCGGCAGATGCGACTTCTTATCAACCGCGATTGGGTCTGTGCGCGTAGGTAGAGGCGGCTGAAAATGTGCCTGCTTGAAAATGTTGTCAAACTCTTCTTTCAGTCGTGCAATGTCATGTTGGTTGAAGAGCTATACGTTTCAACATAGAAAAAGAGAAAGAGTGCTATTTCAATAAGGATGTGAAATTCTATGTCAAACCAAATACGCCTGATTTACTGAAACCGTAGTATCTCATGCAATATAAGTCCAAATTATTCTACATACACTTGAATTAATTTCTCCTAATTGCCTTGGTGCTTAATTGCAAAACTGGATACACAAGTTACGTTATGTTTTGAATGAATGGGTCTGTTGACTTGTTGACTTACAGGAATTCATTTCGTACCAAACATGCGTAAACTCAAAGCACGAAGTTTAAGTAAAATAATATGGACTGGCCTTGAGGGGGATACGACATACATGACCTGAACTAGAATCATATTGCCCGAGTCGAAGACGAGGGCAATATGGATTTTAGTGAGGGTAATATATGTCGTATCTCCCGAAAGTAAGAGCCAGTCCATATTATTATTATCCACATCAGACATCTAGAGCGAATTGCCTCTGCCCGCAAAATGTTCATATTGGTCGAAAAAAAAATAATTATTGTAGTCATTTTGCCCGTCGAGCACAGTTGGCTTGCCACAATTCTGACATTTGTCCGTACGTGTTATTGACGCGCATATGCAGCGCTAGCTGTGCGAACTGCGAAGCGCAAACGTTGCCAGCGATATGCACCAACGACCCTGATCTGGCCCCGAGATCCGACGAGTTATTTTGCAAATTTTGAATTGAATTGCGTTATAGAGAGACTTGAAGCAGAAAATGTTATGATCCAAGTTGTAAATGATAGTGAATTATCGTACAGTGGAAATGGAACCAGCGGGCAGCATTTAAATGCGGTAAAGTACTCACTTCTATTTATTGCTAACGTACCGGTAATGTATGTGTTGATTTTGTATTGACCAACTTAGATCTATCATCTAACTTAGTTCAGGCAAGCGTAACACTGTTCTAACTACTACGATCGAGTGTTATCTTGATCGAGTTGACCAACATCTCTAGTCTAGCCTACTACTAATAAAAAGGCTAGGCATCCGACCCCGACTGAGAGAGTTCTGTAGACCTATACATTACAAGGAATCACCGAGTTTGATGTTAGAAAGTAATCTAACGTTACAGTCTACCAGATCAGCGATCATCGGCGTATTTTACGTGCAAACCTATGGGAAATGACACTACTTTGCGTGTGGCGGTGATCGTAGCCTTTTGACAAGGCCTTGTGGGTGTGTCAATCATGCCTTCAAAGCGTCTGACTAGTAGTTGTATCCTGCGCGCCTAGAAAGAGACTAACTATTATGCCTACACTCCTGGCACACCGAAAGATTGGCTGTTCACCCATACAACGCCTTTTCTATCTTGCACTCACCGAACCAAAGTAATTATATATTCAGACAGAGGACTGAATATGAGTATTCATTACATAACCGGTATGATGCCAAATCCACGGTTCAGACCGGTTTCGAATCTTGTCCTGTTTTGAAAAGCAAGCTATTTCGTAACACTAGAAAGAAAGTTTGAGCTATTTAACGTATCTAAAGTCGGAAAATAGATAGTTAATGTGAAAAACACAGTTTCATAAATCTATTACACCTACGTAAAAATGAACGAGTCCATCACATGCGATCGCATACATGCAGTCGTCTGTGCATAGCGCATGCTGCATGCAGTGATTGTGTGTACTCACAGAGATAGATAGACTGTGAGTACACATTGACTGGATGTAAAACTCGCACGCCATTATCGGAAAAGTCTGAATCTGATTGGTCGCAACCGTTTGGTTGCAAAATTCGCCTCCAAAACAAAGGTTAAAATAAGAAATTCGATGCAGGATAGCAAAGGCCGAGGGGCTAACCCTATACCCCTCTTAGCCGTGTTGCCACTAAAATCCAGGGGAATGTTATTTTGTAAAAGCACAGCTCAGATTTCTGATACGGATAATAATATCTAATATATTTAACGTGTCCACTTTGAATTTGGAAGAGTGAAAGTGCTTCAGATTCGACCAATATGTCTCAAACAAAGTCTTTAAAACATTGTGTAAAACCAGTTATTCAATCCATTTCATCCTAGATAATGAGGTAACGTCAAGAAGTTCATCACTTTATAATGTATTAACTGCATTAAGTAAGAGGAGTAGTAATGTGGAGTGGAACCCGTGTCATTTTCATAAGGGCCACCGCACACTACACGATTGGCTGCGATCCACTTTGGGCAATAAATCGCAGTTGTATTTAATATGTAAAGCTACTGTCACACTGCGCCGTCTAACGATTCCGTCTGCCTCCGTCTAATATTTACCTCAGACGGTGCCAGACGGTGGCACATGTAATACAATAAAATGGAACAGAACGGAAAAGCATCGTCTGTGAACGTCTAGATACGTTTGTAATCCAGTTGAAAAACGCATTAAAAAGTCCAATAAACGTTTAATAAACGTACGCGCTCGTTTTTCAGACGGAATCGTTAGACGGCACAGTGTGACAGTAGCTTAATACTTATTTGATTCGGGTTCTGAACGATAAAGCTACTGTCACACTGCGCCGTCCAACGATTCCGTCTACCTCCGTCTAAAATATTTAAAGGCAAATTAGCCGATTAAATTATATCCGGATAGATACAATATGCTCAATAGAAAAACGCTGTACCGGTATGTCATAACGGACGAAGGAGGTTACCAAGGGTTTGATATTTTCAAATTATGGCCATTGTGTGCTTTTCCTATAAAATAAGGCTTTGTTCCTAAGTAAATATAACTGGCAAACTTTTACTCCATTTTTACTGGCAAATTCCTTCTTGTTTTTGGTCAGTAAACCTCATCGAAAGTGATCTTAATAATTTGCATGATGAGCAGGGAAATCCTTTTCATGTTTATGACAAGTGATGAAATCCATCATGATTAGCAGTCTCTTTAAAGATTTGTAATTGTTATAGAATCTCATCCTGAATAATGGAAATACATTTTTTTTTCCAAAAGCCCGAAGGCATAAAGCATTTACTCTGTTAATGTGTATGTGTAATTGTGTATGTGTGTGTGTAGGTGTAGGTGTGTGTGTGTGTGTGTGTGTGTGTGTGTGTGTGTGTGTGTGTGTGTGTGTGTGTGTGTGTGTGTGTGTGTGTGTGTGTGTGTGTGTGTGTGTGTGTGTGTGTGTGTGTGTGTGTGTGTGTGTGTGTGTGTGTGTGTGTGTGTGTGTGTGTGTGTGTGTGTGTGTGTGTGTGTGTGTGTGTGTGTGTATGTGTGTGTGTGTGTGTGTAACCACAAACATAATCATATCAGAAATTACCTCATTATTGTCAAGCTTAATGAGTTGTGAGTGGCATATTTCCAATTCCTTCATATCCTTCCACCCTTGATAATACCAGCGCAGAGCCAGTTTGCACTCAATAACTACTCTCACATGATTTCGGTAAGGGTCACCCCGGTCTACAGCTGTAATAAATGAGCACAATAGGATGAGATAATTATGAAAATAAAAACTTTAAACTTATCACTTTTCAGACACATTATAGAGCTTCAACATGTTCAACTAAAAAATTGTCAACCTTGATGTCTGAGCTGCGTATAGTAGTGCTTAAATGGACAAATAAACGTCTTATAGAGTACACAAGTTTGAAAAGTTATGCTGCCACGGGCAACATATGCGTGAATGATCAATTACCACTGCGGTGGAGTATAATATATCTTAGATCTGCACACAGTATTCTATGGGAGGACATGGGTCGGATGAATCCGGTCAACCTGAGTTCTCGAAGATTTTGGGTAATATTCCCGAAGATTATCACTTTCTTAAAGCACTAAATAATCATTTTGAAACATAATTTTCCAGGCTTTATTTTCAGACATTAGCTAACCTTTTTTTTGACTGTAGTCACTGTTAATTGACGTCTTTAAGGAATTGATATAAAAAAACCATTTAATTTTGATCTTCAATTTTTCAATAAAGTAAAGTCTTCTAAAAGATTCCGGTAGTGCCCTGTATGTCGCCCCTGCGACTTAATATCGTACATCTTCATTTCATTTTTTTTTTCAAATCAATCCAAATACTTTACATAATTATACATAAGTGCTATAATTCAAACAAGTTCCCCCTTTTGGTTTCTTACAGTATCAAATAAGTACTAGAGGTGGTTTATTTTACTATATTCAAATTTAACTCTCTGTTTTAATTTTCCGAAATTTTGGAGAATAAATTTAATACAAATACATACAACTGAAATTCAAAATCACGTCTTAAAAATAATATTACTTTTATTGCCAAATTTTGAATGCGTCAAAGAACCAACGCAGATTTATGTAAATATTTGATACACGTAGAAAGTCACTCATTTAGGGATATTGAATATTCTGGAACACATACCCTTCCAAAAATAGACCTAGCAAATATGGTCCAGTGTCTCATTTCCATGAAAGCATCCAAATAAGCATGATATGTATATGGTGCTAAAATACCTTCAAGTCCAGTCAATGTTATCATAGTTACCTTGTTTTATGCTCATTTGTGCATCTTCCAAGTACCCCTGCATGTAAATGAAAAATAGACCTAGCAAATACGGTCCAGTGTCTCATTCCCATGAAAGCATCCAAATAAGCATGATATGTATATGGTGCTAAAATACCTTCGAGTCCAGTCAATGTTATCATAGTTACCTTGTTTTATGCTCATTTGTGCATCTTCCAAGTACCCCTGCATGTAAATGAAAAATAGACCTAGCAAATACGGTCCAGTGTCTCATTCCCATGAAAGCATCCAAATAAGCATGATATGTATATGGTGCTAAAATACCTTCGAGTCCAGTCAATGTTATCATAGTTACCTTGTTTTATGCTCATTTGTGCATCTTCCAAGTACCCCTGCATGTAAATGAAAGGTTCAAAAGGTTACGGACGATGATTCAAGCAAGCTGCGAGTTTTTATAATTTGAGATCTGTAATTTTGCCGTTTTTTAATAACAGTCTCTATAACCATCCTTTACCACTTAGCCACCCACCCAACCAGCCACCCCCCCCCCCCCACACACACACACACAACACACACACACAGAGAGACATACACCTCTCACACACACAACACGCACACACACACACACACACACACACACACACACACACACACACACACACACACACACACACACACACACACACACACACACACACACACACACACACACACACACACACACACACACACACACACACACACACACACACACACACACACACACACACACACACACACACACACACACACACTAACACAGACTCGCACACAACACACACACACACACACACACATGCACACACTTATAACAAGTACATTGTCTGAGGGAACATTTACTGCAAGTCTATTTTGGGGAGAAAATAGTAATAATGATAATAATAATAAACATAAATTTATATAGCGCAGCTACTATCTGTATATATTCAGCTGCGCTGGCTCTGAACCCCTGTTTACTTAATTCTACGCAAAATACATGTATGTTATATATATTAACAGAACAAATATGATTTTAACTTACATTTGAAGACATTTAGGGAGGGTGAGCTACGAATTTCAATAGGCAAGCTATGCAATGACTATAATTAATACTTCTTAGGATAATCTATTGACCCCCCTGCCCCCTCCCCATTGCATACGTTGGATATAAGCAGACACTTACATAAAATACATACATACATAGATACATGCATACATACATACATACATATATACACGTACAAGCACACAAACACAATACGATAGGCTTACTTACTTGAATTTCGAAAAACTCGTTTTCAAGAAATGATATTTTGTCGCTATTATCGACACAATATAAACATTCTTTTTAATGAATGTTTGCACGCTAACCTATAGGTTATTAGAGGGTAGATATCGGTTGTCTAGGTAGAGGGGAACCCAATACTAACATTCTGGCGTCATTAAGTGTCGGTGGTCTAGGGGTAAATATGCCTGAGGTCATCGGTTCGATACCCATTACCTCACTCTGTATTTTGTTTTCACAATGGTTGAATGAATACACAGGGTATAGTGATTACATTGCATCGAGATCAATGAAAATACATTGCATCGAGATCAATGAAAATGATTTGCCTTACCACCGCAAAGATATAATTTTTATAACATAAGTCTGCTTCCAACGTAAATAATCTTACTGAATTGACGATCATGCAATGAAGTAATCTACTAACCAGTGGAATTAGGTTTTTGTCAGTAGTATTCTACTGACAAATGTTCTTAAATCTTTTGAAATATCATTCAAATATCATTGAAATATCATTCAATTATCAGCAACAATGCTTACCAAATGTGCACCTGCAGCAGCATGGCAAACAAATGCCTGACTTTCCTTCAGTTTGTCTCGGCTGGGTAGATATACATCGAATTTCAAGACTTTATACAAAGACAGAGCTTGTGACAGGTATTCCCAGGCCAGGACGAAATTACGGTCCAATACGATGAGGTCATACCCTTCCTCTTGCAAGTCGAGAATGTGCAAGAATATTTTATTCTGCAATACGTGTAAATTATTGAAATGAATTCAAATGATATTTAAGATAATACAATGTCAGTAAATTGCATATACAAGATATTCGTAGAATTTATGCGATGTGAGTTACAATTGATATTCGAAATAATACTAAATAAATTGCAGAATTAAAGAATCATACAAAGTAAATGTATGATATATGACCTAATGTATATATATATATATATATATATATTATTATAATTTATATAATATTATTATATGTATAATATAATAAAATATATATATAAATAAATAAATATATTTATTGATTATATTTAGCCTCTGTTATAAGCTGAGCTTAAATAAGACGGACGGATCGACGGCCAAGGTAAATGATTATAAATACTTCAATGTACAGTATGATAATTAATTGCTAAGAAAATAGAGTAGGCCATATGAAAATAAATCTAGTTGTACATTACTAATTTTGACAGTGTAAAATACAAGAAGAACTTGGACTGACTAAATAGGTCGTGGTGCCTGTGCGTGCTAGTGTGGAGGCGTGCGAAGGTGTAGATGGCCAACAGATACTTTACATGCCTATGTGGGAGTAGAAGATAAGATGTGAAAGTACGGAGGTTATGCTATCAAAAGAAATGGGAGGGCAGTGGGCTAGTATTAGCTTTTCTTTTCTTTTTTAGATATGGTGTATCTGTAACTCTTTACGTGCTGAATTAATTCTGAGGGAATAATAATGACGATTGTTATCAATATTTTCTTTAAATCTTGGTTTCCTTATTCCACCATTGGTATTGGTAATTATTAGATAGATTTTGCCTAAGCATTATGGCCATTTGTAAGCTTTTTTAGCACAAACGTTACAGAAGAAACTAATTATTACGATTGTTGAATTTTTATTGTACGAATGTGCACAATTGTACCATTCGCATGAAATTTGCAGGGGGTGCTGCACGGTGCTGCACACCCCCTGCAAAAATTTCCGGGTGTGCTGCAGCACTAGCACCCCCGCTTCCCAGGACCATGTTTCTACTCTGGAAATCGCCTGTGATTGAAATGAAATTCTACCAGAATTTCGTCTCTTCATTACTGAGTTCATTGTCGAATGTAGGCATGCATTTCTTACCTCCAACTCCCATGTGTGATTCTTTCTCCACCTCGCCACAATGATAGGCCTTAGACAGAAAAAAAAAATGAAAAGCGAAGTTATAGCACAGAGTTTTTAGCAATATTCAGCGTCGTAAATCCCTACATGTCTATACTCTACTCTTCAGAAAATTGGGATGATTGCATTTCTGTATAACCATGAACTTTTATTTATTGTACAGAAGTGCCCATTGATAATACAGGCGGATTCTTCTGGCACGGTTTTTGCATTGTATGGAAAAAAAAAGGCCGACTGGTCACAAAGCAGGTATTTTATGTTGAAGAAAATTAATAATTTGAAGAGTCCCTACCCCCTATCCCTCCCCCCCCGCCGAAAAATACGCAAAACAAACAAACATGAAATAGGTCGTCAAATGACAAGAAGATGTAATAGGATACACATGAATTTGAAAAAGAATAATAATAACCTGTCCTGAGGCTCAAGTTAAATAGCAATATCAAAAAAGCGCCATACAAAGACAAATTTCTAGGACCAAAATTCCTATAGGGGGTGTCTTAGGTGGTGCTACGCCCCTACAAAAAAAAAAATGGGTGCTGCAGCACCCGCAGCAACCATTGTTCCCAGGGGCCTGGATGAGCGTGTCGAACATGTACGTCCGTATATTGCTGCTGCAGAGTTGTATAGGAGATCAAGGAATGCTGTGATCATGTGAACTTTTGAGTTTAAAGAGAATACACAGCATGCGCGGCGGAACGTTCAGATTGGCAATGGACTGGGGGGGGGGACACCATTGTTCACAGACAATGGTGCCCCCCCCCCCCAAGTCCATTGTATATTCCAAACGTTCCGCCGCGCATGATACACAGTACTTGTTGAGTACTTGCAGAACAACATCATTTTAATATCAGCTACTTTCAAACCTTCTGTGAACAAATGGTATTCTGAAAATGTCACTATATAGTACAGGAATGAGTAGTTGAAAACTACAGAACACTTCGTTTTTGACAAATCTGCTACACAAATCCCCACTGCTGACAAAGTACAAACACAGAAATCAACATGTGGGACAACGTTAATTGTTGACATACACACTTAGCATTGGAATAGGAACTTCCAATGGAAAACTTCATCTGTTCAAACTGCCAATCCCTCAACTTTGTATTGCATATGAAGTGAATTAGTCCCACATTATAATGCAAATGTAATATACCCTCCCGTCTGAAAAGTATTGCAACATACACTATAACGCATGCATTTTGAGTTGAAGGGGTCTTTCTGTAATGATGTCTTAATGAGGTTTGTTATTGGAAAATAACAAATTATTTGGAAAGAAATCAATGAATATAATTTCTCCTTTCTATTCCAAGGCGAAGAGCTTATCAAATGCTGGCGCATCCACGACAGAGGGGCTGGAAGATAAAAAAATAACATTTTTCGTCTCCGTATAGAGGTGGGGTGTTAATTCACACTAGCATCGTAATTCGATTTCATATTTGTCGTCAAACGGTTTTGATGGTTTGGAAAGACTTCCTACAAACAAAAAATGACAATATGTTCCTTTGAAGCTGTTTCAGAAAGAAGAAGAAAGCGCCTCCTATCTTCACAAGACAGTGATATAGGAGAATAAGGCTACTAATTCAAGATGATGGTCTTCTCTCCACATTATTGTATCCAATGTACTGAAAAGTCGCATGACAGTAAATTTTAGGATGTTTAAGAGTTTAAGAATAAGAAATTATAACTTGAAGAGGTCTTGTCTAAAATGTGTGGCGTATCCTCCTAACCACTGTCTTATGAAGATAGCACGCGATTTCTTCTTCGCGGCGTGGTGTCGTCTTTCTGAGACAGCTTCAAAGGAACATATTGTCATTTTTTGTTTGTAGGAAGTCTTTCCAAACCATCAAAACCGTTTGACGACAAATATGAAATCGAATTACGATGCTAGTGTGAATTAACACCCCACCCCTATAGGGAGGCAAAAAAAGTTAAATTTCTCTGTTGCAGCCCCTCTGTCGTGGGTACGCCTGCATTTGATAATCTCTTTGCCTTGGAATAGAAATAAATCATATTCATTGATTTCTTTCCAAATAATTTGTTATTTTTCAATAATGAACTTCATTAAGACATCACTACAGAAAGACCCCTTCAACTCAAAATGCATGCGTTATAGTGTATGTTGCAATACTTTTGAGTAGGAAGGGTACTCTCACCTGGAAACCAATGAAATGTGAAATTTTGATGGAAGATTTTCCTTCATCAACCAGTACTGTATTCTCTTTAATCCTGTATTACTCTTCTATTTTACTGTGCAGACATGGTATACCGCACAAGACGAAATATGAATAACGCCGATTCAATACAAGGGTGGAAAAAAGATACCGGGATTCTAGCTCTCGGGTGATTTGATTATTATACCGAGAAAATGGAAAGAACCAAATTTACAGAAATATATTTTTTTTTCAGATATGACTCCGTTAATTATAGCCGCACTGTCCTCATACCTTAAAAAGTTAAAGACAAATGACATGATTGGGGATAGTCCTCAACTTGGGATAAAACTATTCTAGAATCAAGTAAACTGTGCAAGGATTCTACTGTGAAAATTTTGGAGTAAAAAATTGACTTATTTTTAAAGTACTCCCATTAGTAAGCCTTGTGACAGACAAATTTGTTATGTAGTTTTCTACCTGATTGATTTCTCTCAGGCCTCGGAAGAAATAATCTGCTGGTATGCTTGATTCTCATTAAGTATGCAAATGCAAGACAAATCCTACCAGCCAGAAATTCATTTCAGCTAATTTTGCTTTGATATATCTTGACACTTTTTATTTCTCCCAATCATGTCACTGCCCTTTAACACATCCATTACATTTATATCTGTTTGTTCCTTACATTTCATACTCATCCTGGGTGATTCTTTCCTTCCTACTCCGTCGATTAATTGTTTGTATTTCTTGCTGAAGCAGAGCATTATGGAATCGTCCGGGAAGATTTGGGGAATGAATAGGTCGCCGCGGCATTTTTCTTGTCGGGCTTCAAACAGGCGTTCACATGTATCAAGGATAAAGGACGAAGCTTCATGATATCCATGTTTACAACGCTGCCAAGTACTATTTACTCAGGCGCGGTTCTTGACGGGGGCTTTGGGGGCTTAAAAGCCCCCCGCCCCCCCAATGCTTCAAGCCCCAAATAAATTCGCCAGGAACGTTGTTTTGAAACCGCAAAATTTTAATAGAACATTCCCCTTAATGTTTTAAAATCTTTACGTGATTCCCCCCCCCCCCCCCTCGATAGATCGGAGAGTTTCTGCGGGACTGAGTGACGTAGCAAAAATTGACCTCATGACAGATGTTGGAATGGAAAAATTATGGTTCCAGTTATCGGGTGCTTGAAGGAAGGTTATGTGTAAGTTAATGATGCCTCAGATGTTGCGCTTAGAAGGTGAAATATTGTGACATTACGTTTGAGGTATGGGCGGCCAGGGGCTCTCGTAGTGAACAGAGAATGTGATCAAAACTAGGGGAGCAGTTGAATAATGAAGTATAAAGCACAAACCAACAGATATATAAAACCCCAGGGGGTGGTTGTCGAGAGCGGCCATAACTTTTTTATGAAGAAAACGGTTTGAGGCAGAAAGTATATTGGCTACGGGGTGAGTACAGAAAATGCGACTGATTGGACTAGAATTCTGTGCGAAATGGTGTAAACTACGTTCAATGCGCATGGCGTGAGACATAGGTTAAAGGCAAAAAATCACTTTTCAAAAGTCAACAATGTCAATGATTACGCGGGGATTTCCGTGATACCAGGATTTGCGACCAAATTCTGGGTGTTCTGGTGATGATTTAGGCGATATTTATGGCGTTATTAAGGCTATCGTTTGACCGTGACGATTTTTGGGCACTTTTTCGCATGTTTTGCGCGTCGAGTAGGCTCAAATTTAAAATTGCCTCCTTCTCAGCCGTGTTGTCAGAACTGCTAAAATCCATTAATTGTGATTGCAAAGAATTGAGATTCTTTATTTTCAGGCAAATTGGTAGTGCTTACAACATGTGTGCCACGAACAATGAAGACGGTTGTAATACGCATTCATGGCGTTGAAAGTGATACAGCTCTTTAGATAAAGCGAAAAAATTAGCCATTGTTCCTTTATTTTGGCATAAGAGTTATAGCTCCTGGGCGACTAGTTTTGATAAGAAGCCGGCTCTATTTGCGTTAAATGGCTATGCTCCACTCAGTGCGGGCTGGCATTGAACGAGGATCAATCACCAGTTCATTACAGCAGAAGAAGTAATCAGATACGAGGTGAGAACGAAGTATGCCCGGTGGGTGCGAGGGAGGGTTGGGTGTTGGGGGGGCGAAAACTCGTGGTTTATGTAAAACGTTGATGGCGCAGGTTTGAAATAAGCGGGTTAGTTGACCCTGTTTTGCGTCTCTGTGTGTATAACCACAGGAAAATATCTTCTCGCACCGCACGGCCACCACACCACGAAAGAGGACTCCCCCCCCCCTCACACAGCAAACAACAGAAACACACACGCAAACAGTATATTTACATATCATCAATGATGACGTAGAAATATGATGAAACCATAAACTGTCTCTGTGTGATTATCAAAACCGCTGAAAAGTAACAGCATTGGTGCGTCTGAAACTCCACTATATGCCTGGCTAATACCCTACCAACTCATTATGTTGTTCTACACTAACGACTCTCACATGTTTTAAAGACACTATTTTTATGTAAACAGAGCTGTGGGAAGACCTAGCTTTAAATTACATTGTTGAATCTTTGCTATCTGTACATATTCTGACAGTGTTATTATGATATGAACAAATAAACACCCGTAGAACACAAAAGTTTGGACAGTTATGACTTTGTCACTAGGTTACAATATGTGTCGCAGATACAATTACACATTAATTTCCTATCACACGATAGAAAGTTCTGCAACACACGCAGTCATATGGGGGCAAACTGAATGGTCTACTCAATGATTTTTACTTTTTTTAAGCAGCTTAATGATCGTTTAAACTGCACATTTTTTTTTTCGCCAGGGCTTCATCTGTAGACCATGTCAGAGACACTGGTGCATGGGGAATTCATGCCAGCTCAGATTTTTTAAACTGAAAACATTGATTATACAATGCCTTTCAACAATTTTAATACTAAACACCTACCTTTCGTCAAGTGAGAATCCATTTATCACGATCGTTCACAATAATGATATATTATCAAAAATAAATGTCATAATAATCACGACTCAACGCATATTCAAAATGCGCTGTTACTCCTCTCACTAGTTTAGCAGCCATGCAATGAAACGAATTGTCTTGGCTTGGTACCTTCGTTCGTGTAATTTCTCGAAGAATTATCAGTTCTGATTTGTAAACAAAACAACGATTGTTGTTTTTTCTGTTTCTATTTTTTGATTATACGCTGGGTATTTTCACGCGTAATTACACGCGCCACAGCCAAAGTTCGGTCTCGGGTCCACTTCGCGAACAAGAATTTTCTTAATTTAAGTATAGAAATAATCCGGTGATGTGAAATGCAATGATATAAATGGATGCAAAGGTAAGGGTAACAAACACACATACGATACTAGTATGTCCTTCAATTTAGCAGATTGTAGGCCTACACAACATAGACAGGTAGGCTGCACAGCGGGGGGGGGGGGGGGCAGGGGCGGCGCCGCCATTTTGAAATACTGTAAACAAGAGGATTTTTTTTACGCTTTTTAATTTTACATTTTGCGCCCACCCACATTTATGTTCATTTTTTTGGGTAAGTTTTGGTCGTCTGTCGGAATCCCTGCCCCCCCCCCCCCTTGTCGGATGATATTTGGCTTGTAATTTGGCAGGTAAAATAAATTTTGGCGGGCAAAAAAAAGGTTTTGGTCGTGTCGTCGGCCCCATGCTACACGCTTGTCAGATGATGTTTGACAGGTATTTTTTTTTTGGCGGGCAAAATTTTTCCAACAGATTTTTCACCCCTCCTAAGATTTGACCCTGGAGCCGCCCTTGTAACATAATACTGGAGATTCTTTCATCTTTACGTGTTAAGTTTCAGACTTTTTTCAATCAACTGCCCTATTATCATTCGGTCTATGATACATGTATTGCCCAATATCCTAATCTCTATTATGAGGTTGTGAAGTATTTTGTGCAATTAGGGAATCTGTAAATTGCGCAATGCGTAATATAAGTCCCCTCCGAGAGTGTACATTTTGGGATTTGGCAGTGTAGTTTCCCGATGGTGTAGCTTAGAACAAAACAGTTTCTAGCAAGTTTCATAGAAGTTTTCAATACCCCCCCCCCCTTCTCCCCAGAGTACTTCGGTTTGAGATATGTGTATTTTATGTCCCTGTATATGTCTGTATGTGTGTTGTATCGTCACCGTGTTTTCTCATGTATCGGAGGTCGAATTTCTCTATCCCCAATCAATTACCACTTGCAAAACTAATAGAACCACGGGGAGGGCAGAGGGGTCTGGGGAAAAGCACCTTGTTGTTCTGTTTATTTTGATCTTCCAATCTCGATGACGTTTGTTTTAAAACGTATGTGTTTATATTGTAGAGTATATTTATATATTAGTACATTTATCATGATTATTAATACATATATCTTAAGAGTGAGGATGGTATGGTAGAAATCAAAATCAAGTATGGGAATGTTAATCTGTCTGCGAAACCCTCCTGTTGTTTCAGGTCATGTTTTGAACCAGGATGAAGTTTCTTTGTTTTTTGTTGTGTGTTGCCCTGTTTGTTTATTTGTATTTTTATGAAAACAAATCAAAATTCCTTATCCTGTAACCAATTACACATGTAAGGACTGTACTTACGTTCTTCTATACCGATATTACGTCGGATGAACTTAGAAGAAGTATAACTCGGGTTGTCAAACCATAATGCTTTTAAATTCGTAAATCTTACCGGATCCTGGCATATTTTGGGTATGTAACACAGCGGGGCGTCGATCCATTTTTTCGTATGGGGGGGTGGCAAAAAGTTAAAACGGTTAAAAGTTTCGGCGCGATCCGCAAATTTGAAAATTGCGTGTGTTTGATAGTATATCTATGTTAAGTTTAATGGTTTCGTAATGTTTTGCACTGCTTGAAAAAAATGCAATACGTTTTAGGAAATTTTCCAGTTTTTCAAAATTATGGAGGCGGGGTAATGCCCCCTCACCGCCCAATATTTCATTGGGGTGGCGACTCCCCCTCCCGCCATATGAAAATATGATCAAGAAAATTATCAGAACAGTGACCTTATACTTATTGCACTATCTCTCAAAGTATGTCAAGTTATAACAAGTAGATAAAATCGGAAAAGGGTATGTGCTTTAAAATCATATTAACATGCACGCTACACTCATAATAAACACACTCGTAACATTATGACGTGTAAGAATGATTATGAATTTCATTAAACCTACCTTGGCGAACAAGACATTTGTGGACAATGCTTTGTGGAAATTACTTGTTGAAAAGCTCACAACTCGTCTTTTAAAATGACAGCATTCTCTCCACTACACCGTAACTTCCACAGTTCGTAATAAAATGAACAGTTGACTCTGCAACTAGAATAGTTAAGAAAAATCGCAGAAACACGACATTCCAACGAGAACATAATTAATGTAAAGATCGTGAAGCAACGATAAATGAATGACAGTGACTTGTCATATCTACTCCAAATTAACGTAATCCCAAATATGTCGTTGCAATGTTTTTAATGTTTTGCAAACGGATTATGTGTCAGACTATGATATTGCTTCATATTCTCTAATATGTGTTATGAGGAAGTGCGAATGTTGAGTAATCAGCGCCGAACTAGAACGTGTAGGTTGTAGTTCAGAGGTAATCACAGCAACGTGTGCATAGCCTTCTTTCATGCGTTTGTATTTTTGGGTTTAAACGACATTTCCCTTGTTTGTTCGATGCACAAGTTATATATGCAGTGTCCAAGATACATGAACTGAAGATTTGATATTTATATTACCTGTAATGCTAGGTTCACACTGCTGATCTGCCAACTCGATGAGGCCGCGATCAGGCAAGTTTTGGCATTTTCAGTCCAGTTCGGCCGGTAATCGGGCTCAATCTACCATGATCGGCGCCCGACTGCCTTGATCGACATCGTTCTGGTTACCTACTCGAATATTTTTGACCGCCAAAAACATTCGAGTAGGGAGCCAGAGCATTGTCGATCACCCCAATCACGGTAGATTGACCCCGATTACCTTGCGAGCGAGACGCGACAGCAGCCAATATTGGCCTGATCGGGCCTGATCGAGTTGACAGATCGGCAGTGTGAACCTAGCATAAGGGTTTGTAATTTCTTATTATACCAAAATCAATGTTTAATGTAAATGATTATAATTATATACAATCAGGCACTTTGTGTGTAGAACGTGTGCATATTATGATAATGCAGACTGCAAATATTATGTGTAGCTGTAACAGATAATTAATGTACGAAACAATGTATTAATGGATCAACAGACCTTTTACGGAAAGTGAAGAAACATTCTGAGAGAGTAAAAGACAAAAAACACGGGCCATGTCTCCCTCTAATAGAAGTAGATCATACATTAATCATTGCAGAAAAAACATTAGACTTTGTTCATTTATTTGATTGCATTGTTTAGTATGGGTGGGGGGCGCAGACATGAAGCATTGATTGCATTAGCTGATGCATGCCTGTGTGAAAGTGGAACCCTGTTGTAGTTGTTGTTATTAGTATAAGTTATTCTTCTTCTTCTTCTCTTCTTCGTTCTTTTCTTCTTCTTCTTCTTCTTCTTCTTCTTCTTCTTCTTCTTCTTCTTCTTCTTCTTCCTTTCTTCTCTTCATTCTTCTTCTTTCTTCTTTTTTCTTCTCTTCTTCTTCTTACTTCTTATTCTTATTATTATTATTCCTTATTATTCTTATTATTATTCTTATTATTATTATTATTATTATTATTATTATTATTATTATTATTATTATTATTATTATTATTATTATTATTATTATTATTATTATGGTGGTGGTAGTGGTTTTATTGTCAGTTCCTTACAAGATAAAATAATGTGTCTAAAGATGTGGAAAAGGACACGGGTTAATTACGTAACTATACGGGGAAGGGCCAGGGGATTGGGGTACGGGCCCTCCAAAAGAATAGATAATACATTATGGGCAGGAAGAAACAAAAATGGAAAATGGCGGTTACGGGCAAAAAGGGCACTTTTAGTACTTAAATCTGCTGAAATAACGCAGAAGAATATTCATTGGAATGAGTAACGGAATCACACCCTACTCAGTTCTCAAGCAACAAGGAAATTAATATCCATAGTTAAAATTAATAGTTTATTTGCGCGGGGACTAAATGACTTTTCTCCCAATTAAGACAGAACTTTGCAGTTTTCAAAGACATTAAAGTGATAGGCTAACATTGTGGAGCTTCAATTTAAAAAATTGTCAAACTTTGATATCTGAACTACATAG
The DNA here is from genome assembly GCA_001188425.1 of Eucidaris tribuloides. Lineage (NCBI taxonomy): Eukaryota > Metazoa > Echinodermata > Echinoidea > Cidaroida > Cidaridae > Eucidaris > Eucidaris tribuloides. Next base: position 2,599 of record JZLH01S0192513.1, on the reverse strand, counting down.
TAGTGTTCAAATGGACAAATAAACACCCTAGAATACAAAAGTTTGGAAAGTTATGCTAAAAATTGCAAGGTATGCATGAATAAACAATTTCTACTTCGGTGGATGATGAAATAGCCTAGATCTGCACACAGTAAGTCTATGGTAGGAAATGGGCAGGTGAATCCGGTCAATTTGAATGCTTGAAGACGAAAAATAATTAATCATGAGCTTTGATTTAATTCATTTGGGTATAGCATGATTACTTACGTGAAAAATCAGTCAAAGTACCTTACAATGGAAATAATGCGAATCTTGCATTTAAAGATTGCGTCATTCATTTGCACGTCAAAAAACACCTAAATGAATTTTATCAGCTGAAATCATATCCAATGTGAAGATTAATATAAATAAACACCTCTCATAGAGACTTGGGGTAAAATATTGAATTTTGGTGAAAATCTGGACGGTTAAACTTCATCCTTTTCAAATTACTCAGAAGCAATTTCAAAAAATCCGCGACGTCAAACGTGCAAGTTCCGTTCCAAAATTGTCCGATCAGCCGTTGGCCAAAGGTCGTGCGGAGGTTAGCCGGTTAACCAATCAGTGCGCTCCGCTGGTCTTGCGACGATACACATAACCGCGATTCGCAGTTTGAGCAAAATTGAAACTCACGGAAAAAACAACATTCTGGTAACATGTCGTTATTAGTTTTTCTCATAAAATAACAAATTCATGACGTATGGATCTCAAACTTTCAACACACCATTTGTAAGTACTAAACTACCGTTTGGTCTTGATAATGAAGGGAAGTAATGGACTTGCACATCCTTGACACAATCTTTAAAATGTCAAAGATAATTTAGGACAATTACAACCACTCATTAAGGATAATGGATCAAACGGAAAACAACAGGAGAGATAATGGACTGGAAAAGAAGGGATGGGAAGAGAATCTCAGAAAGAAAAGGATGGATGCATGTAAACAATTACTGTATTGATGACATTCGAACAAAAAGCTGAAACGTTTTGCATAATGTAAATGGATGCAAAAAAGATAGATAGACAAACAAATGGATAAATAGATTGATTGATTATTGATGGATGGATGGATGGATGGATGGATGGATAGATGGATGGATTGACAAGACAGATAGATGGACAGATAGATAACCATTTGTCTGAACGGTGTAGTAAAACAATTAAATAAATTCCAAAGGGAATTATTATAGGTCTACTGTAAAATTGCACTGATTGTAAACAAAATCTCAAATTGTTTCGGTTGGCATGTCTATTTACAGGCCTAGATTGATAATGATCTTTCGGCCACTCACACAACGTTTACCTCATTATATTTTTTGTTTCAGGGAATTTGTGAGTTTTTGTTTATCTGTCTGTTTGTTTGTTTGTTTATTATTTTTTAAATGTAAAAAAGACTGCAAACGCCAGCAAACACGATGATATGCCTACAAAGCAACTGTCAGTGATTGAAAATTTAATTTGCTTTTGAGTATTAACAAATCGCCAGCAAATTAAAACCGGGTCGCTTTGTCAACGCCCGTTAACATTCATGCTGCAATTTCCATCTTCAGCAATAGCGCCCTCCAACAATCAATTTATGCAATAATTATCGGGCCTAACAAACAAACAAAATGACTGACACACAAAACTCAAGCATTCCTTGTTGAATAAAAAACAAATAGCGGTGAAAGACTAAAGATCAATAACTCGTTTATCAACCCACATATAAACCATGCCGACCGAAACAACTCGCGTAAATTTTAAGATTGGGGGTTTAAATCCGAGCAATACCTTGCATGGCTACGTTTAATAGGGTTTTGTAAGGGTTGACTTAATCAATTAATTGATTGATCAATTATTAATTGATTAATCAATTATCAATTAATTCATTTTACATTGTAACATTTTTTTGTGAGTGTGTGTGTGTGTGTGTGTGTGTGTGTGTGTGTGTGTGTGTGTGTGTGTGTGTGTGTGTGTGTGTGTGTGTGTGTGTGTGTGTGTGTGTGTGTGTGTGTGTGTGTGTGTGTGTGTGTGTTTTCATTAACTGTTTGGATAATGTTTATGAGAAAATAACATATTTTTACATGTATCAATTTGATTTCAATATAAATGCTTAAATTTTGTCGTGGTGGTACAATATATTAACTTACGTTTTTCTTCTCTCTTTTTTTTTATTCGTCACGTTCTCAATTTATTCATTCAAGAAACAAACTCGTATGCATTCCATAAATGACATTAGATGTTAATAATCCATATTACTTCTTAATAATGAACTGAAAAATTAGTTTGAGAGTAGCGAAGTATTTTAATCATTATTATCATCATGATCATCATCATCGACATCACCATCATCATCATCATCGTCGTCGTCGTCATTGTCATCTCCAACATCACCGGCATCGAACTGATTCCAGAAAGACTCACTGCACACATTAGATATAGTAAAATAGTTTATTTCAGATAACATTTTTGAGATCTCATAAATACAATGTTTCTCAAATACATGACATCAACTTTGCAGAACATGCTATTTTTAATTTGCACGTGGGCTTGCGTCTCAGTCTCCGCGGTCGACAAATTTTCCGATCTCTTGTATTTTTCG
>JZLH01S0192485.1:167564-184518 GCA_001188425.1 Eucidaris tribuloides | reverse complement strand
AACAACTGACCCCCAAATTTCACAACACGCCTTTCTTCAATTAGCCAAAGGCATGGGTTTATCTTTCCTGTCTGCGGAATGTTTGCCAAAAGAGAGCACTGCCTTTAACGATAACTGTTCCATGGCAAATGGCCATTCCGAGTAAAAACACAGCGGCTTGCCCCAGTTTATGTGAAGAACTCAATCATACGCAAAAACGTTATATCAGACCGTGGAGAGTTTGAAGAATCTAAATTAGTACAAATAGAGCTCTATAAACAGCCAGTTACTACTCTTATGAATGTTCCATCTGGTAATTAAGCAAAAATAAGTTTGAAACTATATTACATAGATCAAATAGCGTAACTACCTGAGAATGGCAGTATAAAATGAATACAACACGATGCTAACGGAGGAGATGAAAACTGTTGAGAAAGACAGTCTGAACTCGTAAGAGCGTAAGGTTCCATATCCAACCGTTTCCCATATGGACATATCACCGTTACTCCAACTCCTGACCTAAAGTGAGATCATGAACCACATGTACAACGCTGGCAAGAACAGCATCCATTTATCCCCCCCCACTGTACAAGTCTGCTACTGAAAGGCCAAGAAATTTGAGTTCCATCATTCCCCAAAAAGGATCGAGGTGGCATTATGAGGCCTATGACACTCACCATGACATGAGAACAAAGATAAGAACTAGGATTTTTTTTTTACAAGTACCACACCCATATTGTCAGAAAGAAGCAGTGCAGATTAGAATGTAAAAATGAGAACAAAAAAGGTGAGCGCATCCAACAATTAAGAACTTCAATGCGGATGTTTCGGATCTACAAGTGCCGTATTTCTGTATACCAAAATTCCCCCAATTGCAGAACTTATTACAGAAAGACGATTGGGCAAATTACAATTTTACAATCCTACAAACTTGGTATCGAGACGAATTTGCTTCTTGTGTCATTAGGTGCTAACTCGGGTGGATGACCAACGAAATGAGCTTCGACCATAAAAGTATCTGGAAGATTTGGTTACGAGAGGGGCATCCACAAAAGAGTCGTTTCAAATGGGCTCCCCCGCCAAAACAAAAATTCTGCTTCTACTGACATGATGACATCAGTCTTGCAGAATACAAGTTCAATCAATGAGATCACTCTGAATTCTGAACGCTCTTTGAAACATGCCATGGCAATTAGAGGAGATGCGATGCACACACAGATGAGGCGAATTCAAGGCTGAAAACGAAGTCTGGAAATCATGCTTTCCAGCCACAGTTTCTAGATTATATGTCCGAATGGCAAGAAGAACCCCCCAAGACCATACAAGGTAACATGAAGAATTCGGATTCTAAACGTCATGTTCACTCTCTTGCATGCCAATTCAGTAATGCGAATATGGCAAGAAAAACAAGACCAGATTACACGTAAATAATCAGTGAAAGTTCAGTGTCATGAACTGGGAAGGCAAACAGATAACAGAAAAGGAAGGAATATTTCGTGTTCGACTCTCTAAGCAATCAGCGTCAAGCCCAGAAAGCCAAGGAAAGAACTGAACACATACACAAGACTTGTAAACATCATGAACTAATTACTTTCATGGACTGGAAAGGCATACAGTCAAAGGAAGAAATAATATCGCGTCTGACTCTCTGAAGCCAATCATCACCCAATGGCCAGAAGGAGGACCCAAGAACATACAAGGTAGCGGGCTTAATATCAGTGAAGGAGTTCAGTTGCCATGACTGTGGAAGCATACAGCAAAGGAAAGGAATACTGGGCGTGTCCGACATCTCTGAACTACTCGGTGTAATGCCTAATGACAAGAAAAACCTAAGCACCGATGCGAAAAATAATATCAATAGGAGTTCACTTGTCATGGACTGGAAAGCATACAGTCAAAAGGGAAAGGAGTACTTCATGTCGACTAATCTGCCAGCCAATCAGTAATGCCGGACGCAAGAAGAAACACCCAGAATATTACAAAGTAATATCAGTGAAGAGTTTCAGATTGCATTAGGCAACTGGAAGCATACAGCCAAAAGAATGCGCCGAATACTTCCGGTGTACGACTTTCTAAAGCCAAATTCAGGGTCATGCCCAAAGGCAAGATAAAAAACCCAACACAATAATCAGGGCAAAAGTTTAGTTGCTCATGGGACTGTGGAAGCATATCCGACAAAGGAAGCTGAATACTTTTCACGTTCAACATCTCTGCAAGCCAGTTAAGTAATCGACTAGACTAAAATTTAGAAAATCCAAGATCACGAGGATGAGCCCCAGTGTCCTCCGATTCAGGTATTTTCACTTTGCGGATTTTGACACCATGTGTGATTACCAACAAAATAAAAAGGTACGGATGACGAGCATGGTGAGGTAGGACCAATAAGACTTTGCTTTGTAAATTCTTATAGTTTTCTATCGAGTACATGGTTAAAATATATTAAAGTATAGTTTCTGTCTAACATCTACCATAGATCTTTGAAGCTATTACGTAAATTCAAAGTGAAAAGTAAGATGTGATGGAAGTAGTCTCAATTCAGACACAATCGCTCCCACATCAAATAAACTGCGTAAAGTTTCTGCTGTGAAAGTTCATAGACATACATTTCCTTTTTTTGTACTTTATCAGAAAAATGCTGTGACCATCGAAAGTTGTTGTGTGAGCTGTATATGGGGATCAATTATCCATCAGGGATGCGAAAATAATTCAAAAAAACTGCAGCGTTAAACTAATGTTTGTGTCACTTCAAGTAAACAAATTCACAGACAAACCCTTCTAGCCAGAATATACACTTAAGCCCAAACATATAAGTATTTGTTGACTTTTCCAATAATCATGTCACTGCCCTTGAAATTTACCCAAATAATATGTCTAATATCTACATAGGATCTTGAATGTCAAACACAAAGCTAACATGTATCATAAATCCCATAAAGAAACAGTCATACCAGATATAATAGATCTCAACTTGTGCTTTGATAACGACCATATATGTGCCACTGTATTTTGGCATTTTTGATATTCTGTATAGATAAGGCCCGATTATGTGTCACTTTTTTTATAGGTTTCAGTGATTGATATTTCATAAAAACTATAAACTTCCCCATTTGCTAATATTGAGGTTACATAACTAAAAGTTTTGTGCACAAGTATATATCCATATTGATTTTTTTTTTTTTTTTTAACAGAGGTGAAAAGAGCAGTTCTGCTTCGAGATAATGTAAGAGAAGGGCTTCACTGATCAAATGCCGTGTCGGCCAAAATCATCGGATAATTCAACCCGATCAGACTTCGAATTTAAACAAAACTGAAAAAACGGCATAGTCGAGGACATTTACCCAACATTTAGATACATCGCGCAACGTTTAGTGCCAAAAGAGAGGGCCGATTCACCCTAAAAAGATGCGAAAGTGGATGAAGTTGACGGCGAATTTCTGTGAATTAAAGGAGTGAGAGATCGAAAACTGGCGGACGGTCAGGGAAAGAGCCGTCGGCACTTTCATTGGCGCATCCGAAGTCTTCTTCCAGGGGCCATTTTAAAACAAATTAATCAATGAGCTGCGGCATGACGGCACGCATACCTTCATGTCGCAAGACGAGGATGCTGAATCGGCGCTACGGTACCTTGCGCCGGGTGCAGTGACTAGCATACAACAAACGTCGCAAGGCGATATCAAGGTTTGACTTCCCAACAACGTACGAAAGTATCTAGTGGCCCTTAGATCTAACTTTTCTCTTTTTCTATACAGAATTGTAGACAATAGATCATAATATGTTGCGCTAGCCTTATAAAGGTCAATGGCCTGTTGCTACCGCCCCCACAATTCCATATTTGTTTATATTGTAAACTGTTAGTATGTATACAGTGTATTATGGTTAATATGTACTGCATGTTAACTTATTTTTATCGAGTTGTTGAAATTAAATTTTAATTTGAACTTTAAATCTACCCACGTCGGTTGTAATATAACATGGTGGTTTGGCTGTACATTTTTTGTCACTTTTATCAATGTCCACAGATTGATCGACTATTCAAGGTCAAACAAAACACAGCATTTCCGTAAACTGCATCATGCTCCAACATTTAGTACACTCATCTCACACACCAAAGTCTAATGCTTCTAAAGGAGAATTCCACTACTTTAACAGTCACCCTTAGGACAGGGTGAGATAAAGACGAGTTATTTTCAGAAAGATTGTTGAAGGAAGACTTGCAGCAGAAAGAGTAACAACTACTACTGAAGAAGCGATGCAGTTTATTCAACTCTATTATAAAGAGAAGGAAGCGTTTAGGCGGATAATAGCAATTGTGTAAGAAAAAACTAGTGAAAGAAAATGAAAAGACATTATGATAAGAACTGGAAAAAAGAGACAATCTAGAAAGAACATCCCAGGAAAACACAAAGAAATACCGTGTATCAAAAAAACAGAAAGAAAAAGGAACAACATTCTGAAACTATGGTACACCCGTGAATAGCAAGATAGCGTGAATTCAATGTAGATAATTGCAAAGACCAGGAACCATATCTTCGAATAGATGACAATGATTGATTCTAATACATAGAAAGTTGATGCGGCCAAGTACGAAAAATGAAAACAAAGTATCCCTGCCTATGAGGGGGTCTTTGACGGAAGGACGAAAACTATGCGGACACACGCTAACAATGTTATCACTTGGAAACCAACGGCGCTGAGAAAGCTGAACCAACCAGACATTCTGCAGATTGCACAAATTTCTGGCAGCAACCACTGACAGTGAACTATTCCTGATGAAAATCACATTTCTATCAAAACGCGTGATAGTGAAATTGCCATGATTAGGAATAGCAAGAAGAGCTTTTGAGAATACACCTAAAAAAACACATTTGGCCTCGAAGATATGTGTTACAACATAATTGACACTCCTCCATGTTTTGGAAACATGGATAGCTTGCAAAGGCTTACCAAGAAAATACCGAGGCATTTGAGATGTCAGTGTACAGAAGAAAAGACGTTCAAAGACATCGAACACAGAAAAATACCTGAAAAATTACTATTATAAAGAGATAAAAGAACAACATTTGGACATATTGTCCGAGGAATGGACTTCAAAACTTTACTGAAAGGAACAGTCAATGCGGAAGAGAACAAACAGAGATAAGAAATTTGTGGATGGCATAGCAAAGATTAGACACTAACTGAGATATGTAGAACTGTCATCCAAATTACCCAAATAATGACAAACATGGCAAGGCCATGGTACGCTGACAAATGAGTTAGGAGCAGATGCACATGCATGAGAAGAAAACAGAAAGGTGACATCAGTTCCTTTACGAGTTCATATATTTATCTCACTTAGCTAATGGAGACAAACCCTTATCCGTATTACCTTCTTACTCCATTTAGCATCTCACATTGGAAAAAATATCACAGAATTACTGACCACAAGCGAAGTAAACACAATTTTCCTATTATCATTTCACATTGTATTTCCTCTCCTTTCCTTTCCTTCCATCCTCTTAAAATCTCACCTCAGATTTTGCCATTCCATTCTGACATTTTGTGTCAACTTTCTCACAAGTTTCCCAATGCATGGTCACACTAATAACCTGAAATCACATCAGGATATGAATGCAGTATAGGATGTATTGTCTATTGCCAAATTTATTCGAAACACATACTTTAGAAAGTGCTACAAAAAGAGAACACAGATCCCATATAACAATCATGTACATCTATTCAAAGGAAAAAAGAGGCAAGTAACCTTAGACAATCGACATTTCTGCCCAAGTTGTAGTGTAGATAGAAAATGACATTTCAGGACAGAGTTTGTTGACCTTTAGACTTTGAAAATAAACCTTGACTTTACCCAAAAGATACACACTTCACAAGAATTGAATTCAATAAGCGTTTAGCCATAGGCAAGTTATCCATAATAAGGGGATTTCAGATATGTATACAGCCATACTTGACTATTGACTTGAAAAATTCCAATCAGTATTAATCAGTAAGGTAAATTCATCAGGGCGACCACTTAACAGCATTATCTGAATATTTTCTAAGTATAAAATTCAAAAAAAAAAAAAAAAAAAAAAAAAAAAAAACAAAAAAAAATTCAGACATCTGACCGAGTTATAGGCTAGAAAATAGCGTACAGTTTTTCATAGCAAAGTTTGTTTGACTAATGACCTTTTACTTGATATATCACAGTAACGTTTGTTGACCAACTTTGCATGTATCAGGACAAGTTTGATGACCTTAACTTTACTATATCAGGGCAATTTTTTTTTTACCTTTAACTTTAATGTAGTAGTGCAAGTTTTTTTGACCCTTTTAACTTTGAGTTTTAGTGCAAGGTTATTGACCTTTGACTAAAATGTATCCAGGCAAGTTGGTCAACCTAAGCTAAATGCATCATGAAGCTTTTGTTAAGTTTTCGGTTAAACTTTTAATCTTAATATATCAGGCTAAGTTGTCGACCATTTAATTTTGATGCTATCAGTGCAGAGTTGGTTGACCTTTCTTTAATGTTTCAGGGCTAAGTTTGTTGGCTATTTAACTTTGATGTTTTAGCACAAGGTTGTTGAGCTTGACTTTGATGTATCAAGCAAGGATGTTGGACTTTGGACTTGAGATATCAGGGCAAGTTTTTACCTTTAATTTTGATCGTATCGAGGGCAAGTTTGTTGACCTTTGATATTAATGTACAGATATCAGTGGCCTGTAACCCTTGATGTATACATTAGTAGATATTCAAAAAAAAATAATCTGATCAGTCACCTACTGTTTTTCTATCCAAAGGTGCATATTTCACAAGATATGATTGAATACTACAAGCAGCCTTGCTTCACATTATGCAAGTAATAAAGATTCAGACATGTAAACAAGCTCATGACCTACATCATTAAGCAGATATTCAGGGGAGACTTGACAATTATCCTGAATAAAACTCTTGATATTCACCCCAAAATATGATAATTTCACAAGTGTTTGATATCAAAAATATGCAGTTACTAGGTATTATTAATCAGGGAACTGTATAATCTATGCATCTACATCAAAAAACAATTATTTTCATAAATCCATTGAACTTCGACCATGATAAAAGTTAACAATCAAGCTACTCAGGTAATTTACGTGTATTTCTAAGCTATGTACAATCAGCTCCAACTTTCCACTTGTCTAGCAAGAAATTTTCTGGTTATTCAGTATACAAAAATTATTAACTACAAAGACAATTCAAGTTGATATTGACAAAAATAAAAACACAACAAATCATTGTATAACAAAATTTGCGCATAACTCTAGGATTAACCTTCATGCCAAAAAATCTATACAAAAAAATTTATAAGCAACCTTAATCCATTTACAAGCTGTTTCACAATGTAACATAAGTCTCATATCAAAAAACTAAAACTGAAGTTCGAAAATCAATATTACAGTTTTGACAACATACAGAAGAAAGAGATACACACGTTCACTTCACATGACCTTACACAATAATCATAAAGCTTGAAACACATATAAAAATATAACTATTCCACAAATATACATACAAATTCAAACATGCCGTTATGCAATTACCATTCCTAAGGCATATTCTGAACTGAAAGACAAATATAACTCTTCTTCCTAGCCCTAAGTTAATTTTCCTTCAAACTTGTAAACATGTTATTATTTCTGAATACAGTAGCGTAAAATATTGGTCAATCACCAGATATCACAAACCGAATGTCTCTCATACTAATGCCTATTACACCTCTTAACATATATATATGCATGGAAATAAATGCTTGCAGCAGGACTTCGCGAGGTCATATGCAACAAAGGTGGAAAGGAATGGCTTTGAAATGTTTATGACTAAAAAGTTTTTTATCAACAAAACTTATCATTAATCACTTGGCCAGCCATTTTGTTTGTTAGTTGTGCCAGCTTTCGTCTGTTGGACTGGCTAACTATTGTAATCACTGTCAATTTCATATATGCATGCGTTATTCTTTAGCCACTTTCTCATCTCATACCACTACTATAAGCATAGAACATAACAAGTATGGATGATTCTATGATTTAAGTACAAGTATTCAGTATAAAAGCTAATAAGTCATTCAGGATAATACACTATAAATGTATAAAAAGCAATTTCATAAATGAGTTTTCGTTTATCTTCCTTTATTAATTAAAAAGGTATTTAGCTATAAACATACTGCCGTTTATATATTGCAGCATTTGCATAATTATATCTAAATTGAATTTGTACTATAACATGGTGCCCCAGAAAGAAATGCTACGAGTATGATCGCGTAATTTCTTCACCGTATTATCGTCAATGAATAGTCATTAACTTTTACTTCGTTAGTTGGTGTAGACACATTCTTTCCAATAAAATGAGACCAAGATCATTGATTTGAGTCAAGGCGTTTGATTCTAGGCCATTTTACGAGGCAATGCTAATTTCCCAAATTTGCCAATTTTTCAACAGCCGGCGGTCATCGGAAACGCCGAGATATTTCTGGCGTTCAGCTTGCCATACCGTACAAACCGCGATGACAAAGGGCTGGAATGCCCTCGCTTTCATAAGCGAGCTACATCTCCATTGTCATCGCGGTTTGTCCGGTATGGCATGCTGAGACGTGAGATTATTTCGGTATTCTGATGATCACTGGAGTGTAAAAAATAGTAAATTTGGGCAACAACATTGCCTCCGAAAAATAGCCCTCAGATCCAAACACCTCAATTAAAATTAATGATCATGGTATCATTTTGTTGGAAAAAGAATGTTCTAACCCTTGAACTAATCACCAATGACATTTTGTGAATGATTTTAAAGAAATTAACGATCGCATCTTTAGCATTCTTTTTGGGCCACGCTGTATATATTTTGTTTGACAAATTAAAAAAAAAAAGACAATGAAACTGAACTGAATTGAAATTCCTCTCCAACATGATCTGATGAAAGACTAACATTGGTAAATGTTGGAGAAAGACATCATTGGTTATGTTTGCAACAATACAAAGTAGATTACTTGTTTGTATAAAGAACAGATTTTGAAGTAATAGTCAACTTGACAACAGCCTGGCAGACTGGCAGTAGCTAGTTATTTAGACTGCCCAATATTTTAATGAGTACAAAAACAAACCCATAATTCTACTGTAATATTTGTTTTGTCTCACATACTATGGCATTCCAACTCATCACATATTTCATAAGGTATACACTAGCTTGGAAACACACTTTATCCAAACTTTTGATAAGTAATTGGATATGTAATGTCACATCGTCCCATTACATAATTTCCAAAGTTCTACATTCTACTAATACAATGGTCTTTTAAACTTATTTCTATTTTCAGTTGAAACCAAGGCATTCAAGTTCACTGCTCCTATGAGCTCTGGAAGGGACATAAAAACGATTAATACTATTGTAGCCACACTGAAAACTTTTATATTGTTTGTAAACAGATCTAATAATTATGCTTATATATGCTTATATTTGTATTTCAGTATTTTGTAATATAGTATTTTTTAAAGCTTCTTAATTCCAGTAATTGGAAGCACAGGCTTAAGTACCTCTCTATTTCTCACCCTTTACCTCTACATGCATTAAAATCACTGTTTACTACTATGAAATAAGTAAGTAAATAAATAAATAAATAAATAAATAAATAAATAAATAAATAAATATATAAAATAATGATAATAATAATGATTATTATATTTACTAAAATTAATAAAATAAAATTATAAAAAATAGTATACTACTAATACTACTGATATTATTATCATTATTATAAAGTGGATTAGGGAAAATTCCATTGTGTCTCTTCTTATTATACTAATTTGCCTTAACATCGTCACGTTTCTATTGCGACAGTATAAACTGCATTGATATGTTTTGCCTTAACTCTTTCTGAATTTATTCTGAGGGGACATTGACGATTGTTCCTTTCATATTTTCTTTGGATTTTGCTTTCCCTATTGCAGTTTTGAAAATGGTAATATTTTCATAGATGTTACTTAACCACATAAGCTATTTTTTAGCGCCTCCTGAAGAGGGGTAAAGGAGAGAAATAATTATTACCATTATTCAAAATAATTATGTGATTGTGCGCAGATGCAACATTATCGCACAAAGGGTTAAGCAACATCTAAAGATATAATCATCACCATATCGTCATCTTACACTATTGTCGCCTTTAATATCAACAATCAAAACAGACATTATTCAGTTATTCAAATTCTGTATCCAATGCTCTTAGTTTACAACAGGGAGACAATCTCGCCAGCCGCTTTGTAGCTGTCCACTTAACATCATGACAATAGTCTTATACTCTGCTTCATCAGCTACGTTGTTGTCCTGGAGAGGGTCGGAAGCAGTAATATATAGTTCTCTTGCTTTGACGTCGGTCCAGTCCGCTTCAAACGTCGTAGAATTAAAACCGATCCATTCCGTATAATGATGCTCCGCTGTTCGCATCGAATAACCCATAACTGTAATGTCTTTCAGACTGGGCAGGTCGGTAGCCTGAGTCGGGGTGACCCCAGGCCGTGGATACTGACTGAACGTGGCATTCTTCCAATGCTTGAAATTCTTGACTCCATTACCGTTGGTTTTCTGGATGAGTGGGGCAAAGCTGTAGCCTTCAGAACAGAACTGGACTTTGAATGGTTTTGGGGGACACACGGGAGGGACAGATAGACCGGCTAGGTCAGAAAGACTTGGGAAGAGATCGACCAATTCTACAAACTCATCGATTTCGAACCCCTGAGGAGCCTTTTGCTTTCCGAAATCACCTGTCTTCACGCTGTTGTCCATAAGTCTGTTAGCTGATGACGAAGCAGCTTTCATCTTAAGTGGATCTTTCAACGCAAATTTCGAGGGCGACGCCCACTTTTTGTCGGTGACCCCTGGTACGTGGACCATGAGAGGCACTCTCGTGGCGAGCTCGTAGTTGGAATACTTGCACCATTCGGCATGGTCACCAAGTTGCCATCCTGTATTTGAAGATAAACAGTGATTATCTAATGAAATTACCGCAAGAATGGAAAGTTTTAGCAGTCAGTCGAGAAGGTGAATATTTTGTTTTCAATTTCAAGGACAATGACGTTGAGATCAAACTCATAAAATATCAAATATGTTTCATGGTAGCGACATCAATTTTATGATATCTAGCCTACAAACATCAGTTCATCAATGCCGTTCTTACTTATTCCATTACTTTAACTACACATGCTTTCACACTATTGAGGCATAACAGCACTCCCTCCTCCCCCTTCCCCCCCACAAAAAAGAAAAGAAAAGAAAACAAAAGAAAAGAGAACAAAACAATACAGCTATATTTGTGCATTTCTAATTTCATGTCATTTTCATGCCAGAATCTGCCATTCCAGGTTGCAGGTTTGTACCCACTTGCATATATTTTCTTTTCCTCATTTTCTTCCAAGTACTTTACCCATAAATAAATTTAGACTAAAAGTTGTTTTGTTAAATTCAAGTACTTGACTGGCTAATAGAAATTAAAAGCGAAGTTTGTGTCAGAAAGATATTTTATTTAATTCCATGATTTCAGGTGTACTGGAAAAAAAAACCTTTGGAAAAAAGATCAGTAATAGAAAAAATATATGAAAACTATGTAAAACCACAAATTTGACAGCACAATACCATGATCTCCATGAAGCGAAATAATGGTGTTATTGGCAAATCCCGACTCTTCCAGAGCTTGGAGTAACATTCCTACCAGATAATCCATGTATGATGCTGCTGCATAGTAATTCTGCCTCATTGGTGCCTGGAAATCAAATTGCATAAAACAGTGCGAGTCAATAAACTATATGCAATTCTAAACTGCTGGTAATAGTTTATTGTGCTTATAATGGTACGAGAGGTTTTGACATACTTTGAAAATACATGCTCATGCGTTATTTTGATACCAAATGTATGGGTGTGTGTGGATGGATGACTGCACACAAAGCAACTTAGGGAATTGGTGAAATTAGTACAATTTGCTACATGTTTGTACTTGTATTGTGTTCTTTGTGTACACATTTGTATCTCCACCAATTTGAATCAGTTGGCACAAGTCCTTATTTAACCCATTGGAGACGATTTGATTTCACAATAACATGCATTTTCCATAGACCCCAATGCAAGTTAACTCGTACTTAGTCTCCAACGGGTTAATTTTAGAAGCTATTTTGTTCATGTGAGTTATCACCAGAGAAAAAAATACACTGGGGCATGAGACTATTTTGCCCACGAAATGTGTAAAAGAGTCCCCGTTAATTATTAGTGTTATTAGCATTCAATACAATAGATTATCTGGAAAGCAGTGAAATGAAAAAAGTAGCCCCTGAAAATAAAATGTTAAGTTTTTCCCTGGTCATCACCAAAAAAGTAATTTCATACATTCCCACAACCAAATCTGCAGCAAAGCTGTTTCATTGGTTTATGACATTTTTGAACTTTGATTTCATTTCTTGACTAGAGAAGTTGACAAAATTTATTACAAAGTTACAGAAGTTTTTCTTTCATTTAATGACTTACGTGATAATCCAGCGGAAGCGTCCCATAGGGAAAGCTCAAGTTCAGTGCGTGGATGTCGTCTCGCAGTCGTAGTGTGTAGTAGTCCTCCCACGCCACATCTGGCTGTTTAGCCGGTCTGTGCGGATTGGGAGCGATGGCCACTGTTTCGAGCGGATAAAGCGATTTAAATTGTTTGGGATATCGCCATGGTATGTGCGGCTTTCGATACCCGACGGCCAGGAAGAATGGAGGCTTCATGTCATCCGGGCCTGCCACTTTGCTCCTGGTGGACAGGTTTTTGAGGATTTCGGTAGCGGTCGCCAGGGATTGCAAGTCGGGCAGAGTCTTCTCGGGCATGTCACTGACGTTGACCGGGCACATCACATTATTGTGAAGAGAACCGTCTATAGTGGGACATACCTGTTGCAACAATAATCAATACATGAATTAATGATAATGACCTCCCACTTCACTAAATCATTTAAATCTCACAATCGAAATGGCTTGTGATCTTTCAATTTGGAAGGCAAAACACTTCGTAATACAAGGCCATTACCTAAAAGGGTTTTGCTGGTGCTATACAAGATGTTTTATGAGCTAAAATCAGGGTTTCTTCCAAGCCACAACTCCATTAGACACTGCTGGCTGTACTTCGCCATTAAATATGCCAATTAAAGTTAATCTAATTGACTTTTGGCCCTTGGCAAATTTTGTACAAAATGTAATCAGTTCATCCACACTTTACGTATATCTGGGCAAAGTATTTTTAAAGAAATCTCCCACCAAACCCTATCAGACACTTGGAGAAGAACCAAAATTGGTCAAGAAACAATTGTTTGTTTTTATTTTAAATTTTCATAAATTAGCATTATTAAATAAAAGGTGCAATTCTGTGCAGAAGTTTTAAACTTCCACCTGGCCTAACAAATCAACAAATGAAAACAAAACTCCCTAAGAATATTTTTTTGGGTGATTTTTCAAGAAATGTGCAGATTTTTGTAACTTCAAAATTACACAGATCTGTGTAGAAGTTTGGAAGCCCCCACAGCCCTTTCATCATGACAGAATAGTTAGAATAAAAATTGGTCAAGAAATAACAGAGCAGTAAATCCAACATTTTGTAAAAACAGACAATCAGACACACACTACAGACATTCACAGAGACAGACTGACTCACTGATACATGGAGCTCATTTCATATTCCCCCTACAAAACTTATTTAACAGGGACAACCAAATCTGTGTGCATCCAGGGCTCGACACAAGCACTTGCTACTTGCTCGGGGAAAGTAATATTTCATGTCAGGCAAGTGAAAGATTAAAATGTTAAAATGGTACATATACTTACGTTTGAATTAAAATAATACAATTAAAATAAAAAACTTCCAATGCCAAAAAAGGACCTTGGTTGTGAAAATAAGTGAGAAATTATATATGATTTTCAGTGTTTTGGTTTATTTTTTTTTTTACTTTTTGGCAAATAATGTTTTCTTTGGGCAACTACCAACCTGAAAGGGATAACAATTTAAAAAAGTTATTATGTGGATCCAAAACTGCCATACCTTATCAGCCTGGTACTGTTGGGTGGATGAATGGTGGGCTGGGATGGACCAGCTGTACGGGTAGTCGTCATTATTGCCACATGTGGGTCCTTGGAGTGGTAGAAGGAAAAAAATTGATACAGTATCTTCACTTAAGCCGTATCACTGGAGACCTACAAATTACGCCGATTTAGACTTAATTCGGGTTACAAATTTGTACTCAATTTATGATAGAGATGAATACATATAGGGAAGTGGAGGCTAAAAGTATCATGATTGTACCAATATAGGGGAAAAATGAGAAACACAGAGAGGGGATGGGAAATTTTGACCTCTTTAGGATCATGTTTGCAAGCAGAGATCAATAAGTCAATCCATTATTAAGACCATCGAGAATTACTTTGAGGTCACTTCGTCCTAGGCGAGTGATTTAACACAAGTTTGGTTCCATTAAGACTCTAAAATATGTTCGAGATGGGCGAAATTCAAGTTTAAAACTCGACTTAAATGAAAAACTTCCTATTGACAAAACACAGAGCAAATTAGGACTGTGAAACATATTCGACATAGGCGATAATTCGACTTGTACAATGTCGAGTTATGCAAAGTCATCTGTAGTTGTCAAAACCTAATCTTGGCAACTAGGTCCTCTATTTATTTGTGAGCTCGTATAAATCTGAAGAGTCTTTCAACCTGGGGTCAGTATTAATCTCATCATAGCACTGTATTAGAAAATCAGCTTCAACTGCATTGGAAGAATATTCTCCTCCTCCTCCTCCTTATGTTTTTTTTCTGTATTTTTCATTTACATATTTATCTTTTTCTTAAAGGCAAGGTTCACCCTGACATCGGTTTTAATAAAAGCAGAACAATGAAAGTTTGACGAAAATCCACCAAAGAATAACAGAGTTCTGAAGTTTCAAAGTTTCAAATCTGTGACGTCACATGCGAGCAGCTGCCCATATGTAATGTGATATAAATTCCATAAAAGTGCAGTTTTCTCAGAAATTTGAAAATGATTTTACCTGTGGATTCTATATATTATCAGAAACATTATTTTATACATGCAACTACAAAAAAACAACAACATTCAATTATCATGAACTATGATGGAATTTATATTACATGACATGATATGGGGAGCTGCTCGCATGTGACGTCACAAATTTAAAACTTTGAAACTTCATAACTCTGCTATTCTTTGGAGGATTTTTGCCAATCTTTCATTAATATGTTTCATTGTTCAACTTTGATTAAAGTCAACTTAATGTTAGGGTGAACCTTGCCTTTAACAGACAGATGGCACCTGGACAACCAAAAAATATAATGCCTCCTGCACCTTTGGAGCAGAGGCATAAAAATTGTAATCCTGAATAACCAGGGCTACTCTGGCTTTCAGCATTTGAAAGTGTCACAGAACCTTAACATTGTTCCTCTACGATTAGGGTGGATTTACCACAGAAGCACATATCATCTCAATATTTCTAGTGAGCAAACATGTTTCATACCGGGGTGAAAAACCTTGCCAACGGAAGCAGCGAAGTAGCCACTTTCCTTGAAATGCTGAGGAAGTGTGGTGTAGTTCCCTGCATGAGTCCGCCAGTAGGATCCAAAATCGTACAGCTTTGTGGTATCGGGTCTGCGTCCTGTCAGGAAAGACGTCCTGCTCGGAGCACAGACTGATTGCTAAGATTGGAAGCACAAAGAATAGGAATTAGACTTCACTGATTGGCCACATCAGAAAATATGATTGTTTAATTTTTTCTAACAAGAATTAGTTCAGTCAACAAGACACCATCTGCGGTATGCATGTTTTATAACAGACTTGATGAATTGACACCAAAAAAAAAAAATATTGACTTTTAAAATTCAAGCATATTTCATCGTTGGGCAAGTAAAAGGGCAATATGGCAATGTGTAACTCCTTGCCCTTTTACTTGCTGAGCAACGATTTATGATTTTTTTTTTATTTGTTTAAAATTAATGATCAACTGACAAACATTACTCTCATAAGTGAAGAAAAGGGTTGACTTGATGAGCTACAGAGTCGATCAATTTGGTATCATATTGTAGCATCAAACCTGATGTTTATTGCAGAGTAAAAAGTTGAAGTTACAGTAAACATGTATTCCTCACAAGCTCTTGCATACCGTGCTTCATTTTTTTCTTTCATGATGTCTTTGTGAAAATGACTTATATTGACAAAAAACATGTAAAATTAATATCAATAAGCAAGCAGTCAAAGCAATAATTGTAAAGAAGTCATTTGTATAATGCACACATAAGTTTTGCTCAAATGATAACAGGGATGTCAATTTAGAGATTTTTCTGCGTCCTCTCAAGTACATGAGGTAGGGAGATTGTTGACCACACTTCCACATTTTTTAAACTTAATATTTACTTCCATTTTTCTTTCTTCTTTCACTTGCTGGTCTATAATATTATTCCCTTATTATGTATTTAGCAAGAATAAGATGACAATGCAATGTTCAGAGATTACTGCAACCACTGGAACACCAGGGACTGAAAAAGTCAACTAAACAACTGTGTGAATGAAAGGGATTATCCCTTTCATTCACTTAATAATAATAATAAAAATTTCCGCCATGGACTATTTAACATGACATTGTCAGAATTGTGAGCATTGGTATTTGTTCCTTGTTTATCGTGTCAATGCCAGTAACCAGTGATAGCCTGGTAGTATTTTCGCAGCCCGGACAGCTGTAGATGGCGGGTTCGATTCTTGGTTCATTTTTTCTGACATGTTTGTTAAAAAAAATTATGGATAAGCAGTTGCGATCTAAAACACAGAGAGTGACAAATGAAAAATCTATTACATCGTAAACAAGAGCCCCGGGGGGCACGACGCTCACCTGAAGTTTCGCAAACTCTCTATGGTGCCCATAGAAAAAACATCAGTTACATAGTTTTGGCCC
>JZLH01S0192485.1:125209-137477 GCA_001188425.1 Eucidaris tribuloides | reverse complement strand
GTTACTTAGTCATATTGTTATCATTATCAGAGCTTCTAGAAGAAAAACTGATATTAGCCTAATTGTCCTGGTTAATCTGGACAAGCCTCCCATTTTGTTTACCAACTGCCTTCACAACAAGGTAGTCAATCATACAAAAATAAGATTCTAAATTTACTAAAAAACAATTTGAAGCCAAGTTATAATTTGGTAAATGATTAAAAAAAATTCTTTGCCGAACTATAATTTTTTGAACACCTAATATGATCTATCAAGCACTGATAAGTTGCTCGCCTCTTGAAACTCACCCATTTGACGACACAATACTCAAATGTAAATATCTCTGGGGGACGTGAGGGCGAAGGGGGAGAGGGGAGGGGCAATGAGGGGAGGAAAAGACGGGTAGGAATAAGGAGGGGAGGGGACAATAGGCCGGGAGGGAAAGGGAAAGAGGGGGAGGGTGAAAGAGGGGGAGGAAAGAGGGGAGGGGAGAGAGGCGGGGAAGGGGAAGAGGGGGAGGGGGAGAGAGGAGGGAGGGAAAGAGGAGAGGAGGGGGAAGGGGGAGACCCCGAGATTCCAGTAAGTACATACCACTAGAGTACCTTCACCCTTGTCCAATCGATGTTGTGGTCCGACCCCCTGTGACCATTTTAATATTGTTGGATATTCGACTTTTCATGCGGCATCACGGCTTTCGGCCAAGCAGAAGCTTCAGGAAAGTTGCATGTCAAGCACTTAGACGGCAACTTCCTATCCACTGATACTCTCATTTCATTTGAAACATTGAAGTATTGTCACTATAAACAATTTTCATTAGTTTGATGTGTTTTCTAATGTCTGCTTATCATAGAATACTTGTGAAAGATTACAAATATTTTTGTCTGATCGACCAAAACTATACTTTCGGGCTTTAAATTGTGCCATTCCCGGAAATATGGAAACTTACCCTATTTTGGAAAAATCCAGAAATCCAGAAAATTTTCTGTAAATTGGCATCTCTACAAATGTGAGCCTCTAATCACCACCAATCATGGAAACCTTGGCTTTGGATACACGGTTCGTTCAGGGAACTGGGCGAAACGCTTGTGGCATTTGTCTGTTTAATCCCCTGTAATTTAAGAATAGCCATTTTCTTAGTACTATTAACTAGGTCACCTGCTAACTTAGGTGCTCAGCAAAAACACATCTAAGAATCACAAACATATTCATCCATGATTGCCATTGTATGAAAATAATTATGAAAAGCTGGCATTAGTGCGATGTAAACTGCGACACCATGTCCGTGTTACATCACAAAGTCTTATTTTGAGATGTAAACTGCCACATCTGTTATTCTCTCAATGATAAATACTTGCCGGTTACTATGCGGCTCTTGAAAGTTTAAATCAATGCAACAAAAACGTTGGGAATGACAGAATACTTGACTTCCAGAGTTTCTAGAAAGTTGTGGATTGTAACGTGGACACCACCTTTGTGAACATTAGCCAGAAACAGCTTACATCCACAACCATTCATCAGAAATTCAGGCGAAGGCTATTAATCTTTCGTTCAAAGTTTTGCCTTCATTTGAACTGTCACCAATAACATACTGTAATCATGTAGTTTTTAGGCTATGGAAAGATATCATAGATGCATGATGTGAATGTAACATGGGACACCAGTCTCCTCGACATCTATGCAACATTGTCTTTGAAATATTTTTAAAATGCAGGACAGAACAATGTGTCTGTGTTCTTCAGAAAGTTCCTGAAGGCACCATGTGTATTAATATAAAATCGCATTAATCGTGCAAGTCACAGTTTCAAAACTACAATGCTTGAATTACAACGTCACGTTGTGTTCCCCAACAATGTGAAACAACCCAAACACACACATCACATGTATACAGGGTATTTTTTTACACTGCCAGAATTTATCATATTTGTAGACCCAATTGGATGCCAATCACTGTCACATTGCGTAGACTTCAATTAGTTCCGCTTTGTCAGTTTTAAAATATGGTTATTTATACACGGAGATTCAATAGTTGGATCATATCTATACAAAATGATTCATAACACACATTATGAATGTGCGCTGGGAAATGAAACCTGTCTGACACAAAGAATACCACTTGTCCATACTTACATGTATGTAATCTTTTTTAATACTCCTGACTTCCTCCATTACCTGTCTTCTCCATGTTCTGTACAATAAAAAAATTGTCACAGGAATGAGCTAAAATTTACTATCAAAGTATTATCTACCTCTGAAAAAAAGCAGGAAATATCTTCCAGGGGGAATATGTGCAAGTTAAAATGGAAAACAAACAAACCTTTTATTAGCAGACACCTGAAACACTCCAAATACTAGTAAATACATTGTTCAAGTAATATGGCTAACATTTGGAACTTCAGTTTAAAACATTGTCGAACTTTGAGATGGACAAATAAACACCCTAGAATACAAAAGCTTGGAAATGCTTGCCAATGGCTAAGGATATGCATGATAAACAATTCCACTCTGGTGGAGGATAAAATTGCCTAGCTTCTTACCAACAGTAAGTCATGGTAGGAAAATGCGCCGGCAGGTGGAATTGCGTCAACTTGAGGAGCGTGTAATTTCACTTTTTTAAACCACTAAAACATCATTTTGAAAAACAATTTTTCAGCGCTTCATTTTTAGACCTTATCAAAGCCACTTTTAAAGATGGAGGATTATGTAGCCTCGACATTTTTTTTAAACTGTGTCATTGTTAGCCTGTGCATGTAACCCTCGAGGCTACTTGTGACGTACTGAGGTCCTATCTACAAAATATGATGATCAGTAATTATCTAGAATTGATGCACCAAACTACAGCCTTTGTGCTTCAGGTTTAATCAAAATATCATATCATCACTGTTTATTGTGTCTGATGCTACTTACATGTATATGCATGAGGAACTGATGTCATAAAATAGTGTCATGTACAAAAAATGCCATTATGGAACAGCAAGGGTCTGAAGGTAGAAAGTAATTTTTGCTCTAGTAATTGCTGTAATTCCATGAAAATTGGGTTCTTAGTAAGAATACTTTGCTAAATGTTTTTTCACGTGAAATTCAGCGCACCGCTACTTTTTCGAACCTTGTGGCACATATTTGACTGAAAAATCCCCGGAAAAATAGGTTTTATAATGATTTTTTAAATGTGTAGTTGACAAAAGGCCAAAAAACGGCTAAAAAGCCATTTTGGCCGGCCACTTTTGAATTCTTCCCGGCCAAACGATCTAAAAAAACGGCCAAATTTGGGTTTTTGCGGAAAAGGCCTAACTGGCAAACTCCTGATTAGCAAGATTCTGGGGACTGTTATGTACGACTAGGTCAATTAATGACAGGCAGGCCCATGTTTTGTCTTCCATTGATACCAAAAAGTAAATGAAACATTATGAGATGTTTTATAAAGACTTTTCCTCGATCAAATTTCACTTAACTCTGCAACCTTAAGTTTATTTACAGAGAAACATATCAGATAACAACTATCACGGTCTGAACTCGAGTTGAATCCCTGTCCAAGGCCCATCATATATTTTCTTTATGAAACAGTATCAACAGTTATTTTTTTAGGTATGCAAAAAGTGATTCCAATTTCAAATGTTATCTTATGTATATTCATATATTGTATCGTATTATTATTAACCAATTCTAGGTTTCCACCCTCTTAACCATTGGCTTGCGAAACTAGGAGTGTATCATGCATTAATCTGTGGAAAATTTACAGAATCTCTGAGGCAACAGACTAATTCAAATATTATTTCTTATTACCCGAACCATGCGTTCCTCCTATTGAAAAAGTCTTCTTTTCGATAATTTTGACGGCCACTTTCCGACCACGCTTTCCCTTCTCAAGCGCCAGCCTTGACTTTTCCACATGCACCCCTGGAAGATAACAAGACAAATTCACTCAGATTAAACCAAGATGAACAGCAAAGACATAATTCGGAGAATCAAGAAATGCCTCGAGAACTAAATGGAGTTGAAACATGATTTACCAAACCACTGGCTAGAGACTAGAGTACATATTTTAGGGCTAGAAGTGTTTTCTTAAAGGCTAGTGACAATGATTGGCACAAATATTGAAAGAATGAACCAAACGTGGTTACATACCAGTCTAATACCTCTGGGGTGCTGTCTTCCTGGCTGGAAGGATTTTTCTTTCAATTTGTTTAAAGCGCGAATCAAGCAGAAACATTTGCTCGAACTGAATGTCTCTTGTGCTGTGAGAAATTAATCTTCATAAAAAGCCTACACAACAAAGTTTGTCTGTCACAAGCATATGATTGACGTTAGTGTTATGAAATCAGTCAACATTTGAAACTACAAATTTTCACAGTTAGGAATCCTTGCAGTTTAGCTGATTTCCTATAATAGTTTTACTCCAAATCAAGGACTATCCCCAATCAGTCATTTACCTTTAAGATATGTTACTGGGAAAGATAAACACTAATCTATCAGTGATTGAATTAATACTCGCGGCCCTGATAGAAATTGAAACACGGAAAAGCTCACAACAAATTTCCCGTCACACTATCATTGATGATAACAAAGAGGAAATTAATGTTATAACTATGACATTTTCACAGCTATTCAACAGTATATTCTAAGAGCATTGTGTACTAAAATTATTAAGGATACTTCAAATTTTGCATTTCCTTTTCATCATCTTTTGACAAATTGAGTTAGTGATGTGTTTTTGAAGTCGATTACATGCCGGGAAATTGCTTTGAGCAAGAAATTTTGGTCAAGTTACCCTTTCCCTAGTAGAGGTCAGGGAGGGTCAACTGGAGTCAAATTTTTAACCTGGTCTAATTTCTTCAAAAGTATCTCAAATTGACTCTCAACTAGTTAACTAATAAGACAATAATAATTCATCATAGATATTTGTGCGTTGTTCATGAGATATGGGCCGTCACTTCCACTCAAAGGTTCAAATGAGTGTAAATTATAAAACAAAAGGTCCAAAATTGACAAATGCATATTAAATTAAATCATCTGTCTTATGATTAGGACCATCCAAAAAATAATAACAATTAAGTGTTTTTGACATTCATTTATTCGAGGAGAAAGATTATGTTTCTTCTGAGACCGCTTGTTATTTTGTAAGGAAAGAAATCCACAATATTGATTATTGGAAATCAACAAGTGCGACAATGTTAGTTTCGTCCTATAGTTCATCTTTTATTGTGTCAATTAACGTTCACCAAGTTTGGATGCACAAACTCAAACAATTGTGATCTGTAGACAAATTTTGAAAACTATTGAGCCTTTTTTCTCAGAAGAGTATTATGTGACCTCAGTAATTCTTATTCTACAGTCTTCAATTTTTCTTATTTAGTTTGGAGTTTTGATGAGGGGCAGGGACAGATAGGGAGGAGGGAATAGCGGGTGAGAGAGTGAACTAGACAGGATCGGGATATGAATTACAAAGGTCAGGAAAAGTGGAATCAAACACACACATAACGTGTGATGCTTAAAATGATGTAGTTAAAAAACAACAAAATTTCAGTGAATCATTCACTGAACAAATCAGATCGATGTCGAATGAAAGCTGCAGCAATAAAGCTTCATCCTTTCTGCACACCATATCTGGATTCCTATCCATTATTCCACTCAGGTCAGTCAAATTGCTTTTCCCTCATAGGTGTTACCAATTGTATTGTTTGTTTTTGTTTTTCTCACATTCTTTTATATGTTTTCTATAATTTTGTAGAACTCTTTTAGTTATCTATTAATGGCCATGAGCATCTTTTTCTTGGTGAAATGCGGTATATAAGAACATTATTATTGGTGGTGGTGGTGGGGTGTGGTGGTGGTGGTGGTGGTGGTGTGTGGTGGTGTGGTGGTGTGGTGGTCGGTTGGGGTGGTGGTGGTGGTGGTGTGGTGGTGGTGGTGTGGTGCTGTGGACGTGTGGTGGTGGTGGGGTGGTGTAGTGGTGGTGTAGTGGTAGTAGTAGTGTAGTAGTAGTAGTAGTATAGTAGAGTAGTAGTAGTAAGTAGTAGTATAGTAGTAGTGAGTAGTAGTTAGTGTACCTTCCAGATCTGGACAAGATGTATTCTTCTTCAAGCTTCCGGTAGATTGTTCTGCTCCGACTCTGTAGCTGTCCGATGAAACATAAGCAAGGAAAAAACAAAACACAAACATTTTACATGACTGTAACTTTATATGTCCTTCAGACAAAGGATTGTGTATGTCTAAAGTCCATGATTATTAATTACCAAGAGGATTAGATTACTCACAACTCACGTTTGTGAGAAATATTGGAAGCCTCAAAGAGTTCAGCATTATATAAGAGCTGGGCAATATTGATCTAAACTGCATCATTTTTGATATCATGGGTAAGAATATCAGTGATAACAAATATAATTGCCCAAGTTGAAAAAAACAGATTGTGATGAAATAACGATAAATTTCTATTTTAGGCTTAAATTGACAGTGTGCCTGTACGGCTGTATCAAAAACATGCCTACAAAACAAGTTGCTTTCTGTTGTGTTCAGACCCTCTTGTAACTAGATCCAGAGATTCATGTGCCAATTTTTATAAATAGGTTTTTGGGTGGCCAGCTGATGACAGAGTTGTTATATTTGTTAATGTCAACTGCCTATCTTTGATATCCACAAGTTGATAGCTGACAGCATGGCAGGCTCCCTCTTTATTCCCCACCTTCTTTGTTACACCAATGATTACGGCAGAGCATTGTGTGCAGGTATTCATAGTAGGGGGATTTCTGTCACTCCCACTACAGTGCGATTGCATTGAAATAATCATCAGATCTTATCGAGTATTCAATATTTAACATGCGAATAAATTTTCAATATTACAAAAATATCGCCCAGGCACTATTCAGCATGCCTGTCTGACAGACCAATTTGTTTCATGGAATGCCTACATTAGATCTTGATTTCACTTTCCAGAAAGAAAACTAGTTTCTGTACCAACTTTCAATTATGGTCAATGAAAATGATTATAACACTTTGCTTAAGAGAACACACTCAAATGTTCAAAATAAATCTCACAAAACTGAAAGGAACCTGTAAATCATAAACCAATGGGGATATTCTTCAAAGTTCTTCATCAGCAGAAACCAGGATGTTACCAACCTCCAGTGTGTCCATAACAAGACTGCGTGGTACATGGAAACCTTAAAAATATCCATATCCACCTCTTAGAATAAAGTATCAAATTTCTTGAACAAATTTATCCCCCCCCCCCTCCCCATTTTGTTGAGATTTCTTTGAATGGACCAGAGATGATTTCTGAATCAAAGACACTAGTAACTATTGTGGAGCTTCAATTTAAGGGCGAAAAAAAGCCAAATTATATACTTTAGCTACGTAATACTAGTGCCTGAACGACGATCAAATATAACATCATATAATACAAAATCTTTTAGAAAGTTATAACTGCCACTGCAAGTAAGTATATCATGAATATGAACCCCATGAATGAACTATGGTACGTGTTACTATATATAACACACCAATCATATGGCGAAGAAAGGCCAAGGCAAATCTGTGGTAATCATTATTTTCATTCTTCCACATACTAAATATGATACGTTGTATACGGGTAAAGGGTTTGTGGTAGGTTTTAGCTGTGTCGCGCGAATTTTGTGAGTCAGTATTGCACACAATTTCCACTTTGGTTCATATGTCTATTTCACGATTAAATCGAAAGCCGCACCAAATTAATTTGCGCAAAAATTAGCATCCCGAATTTGAAATTTAGTACGAAACCGCCCCAAAAGATATTGGCATATACGTATTTAGTGCAGTTACGATATCTCAAAACATGTAGGCATGGATAATTACACAGCGCGCGGACCTTTTTTTACAACTATAGTTATGTTGATTATATGAACTTTAATTAACATAGTCACAAGATCGTGCACCAAATAATACACATCATAACATGCTCAGCAGAGGTCTAATTCCTCTGGACGTTCAGAATTAAAGTGAATAACTTTGCAGCTCTGACCATGAAGTGGCTGCTGGAGAGCAAGAAAACTGCAAACGCAGTCTACCCAATTATAGGGACCTACCTTACCTTTATTTTTGGACATTGATAGAGCGATCTCGATCATTGTTGCTTTAGTACTTGTTTCTTTTTACTGTGAATTATAATCAAGATAATATTACACCATAATTTTTCATTACCTTCTTAGTTTGATTTTCAACTGATGAAGAAAATCTACGTAGAGTATCATATGAATCATACTCATAAAAATTTACAAACAGGTACACAGTTAATTAATATTTGCTTGGAGCACAACAATAGGCTTCCTATATCCTCTTGGCAACGACACACTGTAATAAGGTTATGGTTTCAATAATGCATCGCTCATTCTATACGTGAGGTATCATTTGAAACTGAAAGAAAAATAGGATTTCAATAGTGTGCTTCAATATCAACAATATTCTGAATGCATTGAAATATGTGGCCGTTTGATTTTCAGATTTGCTTGTGCAAATGGGTTTTTGAGTCATTTCTAATTATCTTAACTCAGTCAATATGTGCGTGAATGAAATGCACTGTGACTGGTATTAAATGAAGGAAGAGAAATATATATACCTTGCTTTATGATATGAAAACATCCACATCAATCTGGGATACATCTTTTTCTGGGACACACTGTTTATATCTTGGAATTTAAAGACACTCTGTGACATCCTGGGGACCGTTTCATGAAAGTTTTCTTCTCTGACAAGTTGTCAGACTCTGCACTGTGCACTGACTGTTACTATGGTGACCATAATAACAGTCAGCTCACAGTGCTTCTTAGCCAATCAAAACCAAGGATTTTACTTAACTAGTCTGAAAAACCAGACATGTCAGATATTTTATCTGACAAGTCCTTTCATGCCCCCCCCCCCAAACACACCCCTCCCCACACACCCTGGAAGCTTCATTTTTTTTTTAATGTCAAGTTTGCTATCTGACATATCTGACAATGTTTGGATGGACAAATACACACCCTAGAATACAAAAGTTCAGACACTTATGCTGTCACTTATAAAATATGTACAGATAAAACTCAGCACATGAATTATTGCCAGCACACAAAATTCTGCAACACAGCAGTCTAGGGGAGAAATTGGAATGGTCATTCAATGCTTTTCATTTTTTTGTTTGAACTACATTTTTAGACCTTATCGGAGACAGTGGTAACATTGAGAATCGTGTAAATGTTGTTATACGATGCCATTTAATGCCGATCTGTACTTTTACACTCACTACCAGTGTAGAGAATATAACCAAGCTACAAATAAAATAGGACAAAATTAGATGCAGGGCTGCCAACTCTCACGCAATGAGCGTGAGACTCCCGCATTTTGGCCCTTTCTCACACCAAAATTTTGTTTGATTTTCCATGTCTTTTGGTCTCGCGCAATTGGACCTCTCACTTATATCATTGACCTATGGGCCAACAGATTCACTGACATTGGCACCTCTGTAAATCTTCTGTTCATTCAATCCAGCCCCCACATGCATTCTGACCCCGACCCACTCTACCAAAAAAAAAGAATTGTTACTTTTACTGTAGTATGACCAAGTAAGTTTTAGAGTTGGAGTCTCAACTGGCAAGAATGATTCATACAACTGTCAGATTTCTATTGACCTACAAAATAATTGTTTTTGGTGATTTGGTGTCCTTTGGTGTTCAATGTTCCATGACCTGAAAATAATTTTTTGATATTTGATAAAATAATGGGAATATTTCACTCATTTCTTGTTTGAACAAGGTAATATTTCTCTCTACATGAGTTAGCATGTCAAGTGAATACAAATACTGTAAGAACTCTGCAAGCTTGAATCAAAATAGCATTTTGTTTAATGGATTATGCTAGAATTTGGAAACCACACGCTTTATGTACGCCAATTTAGACATTTTTCCGATCAATTCCGACAAATGAATTTGAGATATCTATGATCTTCAAACATAGTTCATTTTATAGAGCTTGGCATTTATCAAAAGTTCGGCAGTTTTCATACATTTTATGAATTCTTGTGCACTTTCTTTTCACGGGTCCCTCATGGTTGACCATTGGTGACTCACTCCGTCTTTTGTGGTTGGGTACAGTAGAAAGTAATTATGTACTATAAAAGCATAAGCAACATATTTTCAAGTGGCAGCAATGAGCATCCAACATTGTTCACGGAAAATTGAACTGTTGTAACTCTATTCCTCATTATTCCTTGGTCTAATTGGGTACTGCTCTGCCAAGTTACATATACAATCATGTAACTACAGTATGATATTTATGTCAATGTGTAGAGTAAACACCATGCACAGTTGCACACACTAATTTACTTCTAAAATTGTAGTGAGGGGTAAAACTCACCTAGTTTCTCTCCATTTACAAAAGTTCCGTTTGAGCTTCTGTCTTCAATAAAGAAGAACTGACAGTTGTCATTTCTTTCCTAGAAGGAACAAAAACACGGGAAATAGTACATATCTGGTCAGTGTTATGCTCATATTTCTGTAACAACACATGTAGAATATTTGCTAAACTGTTTCTTTACAGGTTACTGTAGTTAAAGTTACTAGGCCACAAATAATTTAGGAAGAAATACAACTTTGTTTTAGGTGGATTCTGTTTTCATCCCAAATAATGCCAACAAAATATTTCAACAAAATTTTGTTCCATGTAATTTGGGGGATGGTGATATTGATCACAAGATAGAAAGTATGGAATATTTTTTTGAAGTTGTGTATTCAACTTTAAAACACTGGTTAAAGGCAAAGCTCAAGTATATTTTTGGTCGATGAGACAACTTTTCCATCAATCGTTCACAAAGTATTCCGTCACCCCAGACATCAGAAATCAACATCAAACCACAAACTGTATTAATGTTTCAATTATAGGAGAACGTGTAGCAGTATGTATATTACCTATGGGAAATGTTGCGAGGCCCAAGGGAATTAGATCCCATAGAAATCTACACAACAGATTTGTCTGTCGCAAGGCATGCTGATGGAGGTTATTTTACAATCAGCCAACACTTGACTATAACATTTTCATGGTAGAATCCTTGCATAGTTAATAGTATTACCCCATGTTGAGGACTACATCCAATCATATCATTTTCCTTTAAAAGCAATTAATGATTATTTTGAAATGCAATTTTTTCAGGGTCTCATTTTTAGTTCTTACCAGGGACACTAGTAGCATGGAACATGTGTAGCTCAGATGTCTAAAACTGAAAACATTGTTAAACAATGCCTTTAAAGGCAAGGTCCACCCTGACTTCAAGTTGGTTTTAATAAAAGCAGAAAATTGAGAGAAACATATTAATGAAAGTTTGGCAAAAACCACCAAAGAATGGCGGAGTTAAGAACTTTCAAAATCTTTAAATTTATGATGTCATATACAAGCAACTCCCCCATTGGCATAACTGGGCGAGTTGGCTCAGTGGTAGAGCGTCCACTTCTGGTCCGGGAGGTCGCGGGTTCGAGCCCCGGCCGGGTCATACCAAAGACCATTATGAAAATGGTACCTACTGCCTCTAGCCTGGCGCTCGGATATCTAGATGGTGTAGGGAGTTAAACGCATGGGACCACCAGAGGACTCGACTAACCCCCCACTGTAGTCAAACTGCCTTGTGCAACCATGTTGCCTAGGGTTACTGAAACGGAGATAGGCGCCGCCCGATGTTCCACATAGGAGCGGGACGGGTTTAACTTTTTTAACTTCCCCCATTGGCATGTAATATAAATTCCATAAAAATGTCATTCTCTCAGAAAATTGACAATTATGTTACCTGTGCATTCAATATATAATTAGACACATTATTTCATACATGCTTCTATGAAAAAAAAAATCATTTATCATGAACAAATAAAAAATGGCAATTTATTGAATTAATATTACATGACATATGGGGAGCTGCTCCTATGTGACATCACAAAATTAAAACTTTCAAAGTTTATAACTCGGCTATTCTTTGGTAGATTTTCGCCAAACTTTCATTCATGTTTCTCTCATTGCTCTGCTCTTATCAAAACTAACTTGATGTCACGGTGAACCTTGCCTTTAAGGTTGGTTTGTTTGTTACTCTCACCCTGAATATTCTGAAGTGTGTTTTGCTTATTGCCTGGTAACATGGGTTCCTGCTTATCTCTGGACTGTTGTAGCAGATGTCACACTGGGGGTCTCGGCCAAATAAATACTCATCTTTAGGATCAATGAAATCTGTTGAAACAATGAGAAAAAAAAAGCGAAAATTGTTTTATTGTTGGGTGAAAGTACATATTACATTCATTATATTACACTG
>JZLH01S0192485.1:77339-91160 GCA_001188425.1 Eucidaris tribuloides | reverse complement strand
AGGAATTAGACACCGCAGAAGAATTTGAATGCCAATGGATACTATAAGCAATAATTAATAAAGATAAACCAAGTAAGTAATTTAGATATATAGGTTTTCCGGTTCATTTTCTCACGTTTTGCATTCCTTGGTTATCCCAGATACATTCAGTTTCAAGTTGAAATAAATGAACCGTGATACAAATCATTCTTTTCTTCCAATGATATTCAATTTCATTTCAAAGCATTCGGTTTCTCAATACTGATAGTCAAATTATAAGCCACACACAAGGTTTCAATTTATGTGATTGACAGCGTGTGGGTCTTTCACGCTTCATATTCAGAGAATGTCGCAATCGTCTTATGAAATTGCCCTTCATTTATTCAGTCACACGAGGACATGTACATTGTTACTTCCTGGCCAGCTGCGTTTTTATGAAGTTCTGGGTTGATGAACAATTTCGAATTAGAATATCAAGATTTGTAACAATTTAGGGCTATTAGTAAGCAAATAAGGATTCAATTAATGCCGAATGACCAATCACAAAGTATGCAAATTTCGTGGATGTTTCTTCCTTGGGGTCTAGATCAAGTATTTCCGCAACTGTTTGTAATGAATACATTTCAAACCGGGAATCCAAACTTACATACATTATGTTTTTGCCTATATCGGGGAAAGCATCGGGTAAGCTTTCAGAGTTGCGAGGGACAACCATTGTTGTAAGGTTTTTAAAGTGAACTTCGATAGCATAAACAGATTAACGTAATGAAAAAGAAAACTGTCTAAATCAGAGGCAGATAACCTCTTGACCTATCCGGTTTTGAAGATTGCAATAATGATACCATAAGTACACGATGGTTTTTAGAAAATGAAACGAGGCAAGGTGATTATGAAAAGCCAAAACTGACAACTTGATAACACTCCACTTGAATGAAAATTCAATTTGTCCGGATGTATCAAACGGTTGATTTGACTATTGTAAGTTAAAAATGAGTAAAAATAAAGTTGCGAAAATGACGGGAAAAACCTATATTTAAAATTGACAACAAGCAAATTATAATTCGCCCGAAATTGCACAAGCTTTTTAATTGGTTTTTGTCACAACATTGGTCCAGAAACTAGCTGTCCAAAATAAGTTGCCGATAATGAAGATTATTACAGAGTATCTTTTTGAACCCAACCAAAATCAATGTTTTTTTCCAACCGATCAACAAGAAAATTACCAATTAGGTCAAATTTTGAAATCAAAAAAATCCACAGGGCATGAGGCATAAGTACTAACTACTTTTAAGCAAAAATTCATAGTATTTACCTTACCTTGAGAACATATCTGTTAACTTAATCTTCTCCAATGGTGCTTGATACCTGATCTTTAAAATTAGCAAAAGTAATTCCAATTATAAAAAGAGATGATCCTACCAAATTACAGAAATATGTCCTATATTCTTTTGCCAAGTATTTGCAAAATATTTAGAAAGAATCGTATATAAAAGGTTGCATTCATTTTTTGTCATTAAAATAATATTCTCAACCAGCTCAATTGGTTTCCGGAAAAATTCTCCACGCATCTTGCATAACTAAACTTATAGATAAATTATAAATTCGCTTTCCAAAAAAGACCACATATTGCCTTTATTCATGGACCTTAGTAAAGTTTTGATATATAGACATAATATTTTACTTCACAAAATGTATAATTCGGCGATACGGGGCCAAGTTTGTGGACATGCTTACAAAGTTATCTGTCAAATCGGCAACAATATGTTTGTATTGATAATATAAAAATTTCCTATATCTTTTATTAATTGCGGAGTCCCACAGGGTACCATTTCTGCGGGCATTAACTTTTTTTAATATAAATTTAATGATATTGTAACTCTTCTCGCACTTTTGGCTTCATTTTATTCGCTGATTGATACCAATATTTTTGTTTTCCCATAAAGTTTAACAGAATTACATAAATATATTGAATTTAGAATTGAAAAACATGTTCGTATGGTGGCAAAATGCTAACTAAATTATCCATTAAACAAAATATAATTATCCTTAAACATAAATAAAACTCATGTTATGCATTTTCAAACTACCCATAGAAATGTCAATTTACCACAAAATGTAACTATTGATAACCTCCCTGTAGATCAAAAAGAATATGTAAACATTTCTTGGCATTACAATAGACAAGTATTTAACATGGGACCAGCATGTAAACAGTGTATCTTCTTCAATAGCTAAAGGAATTGGAATATTGTATAAGTTAAAACATTTCTTGCCAAAACATTCCCTTCGTATGATTTACAACGCACTAATGTTACCTTATATAAATTATTGTAATATTATTTGGGGGAATTGTTCCAAGACTAGACTTGATCACATTATTTCATTACAAAAGAAAGCAGTTAGAATTTGTACTAACTCGCCGTATCTCTCTCACACAGATCCTCTATTTAGTCGTTTGAAATTGTTTAAGGTACATGATATAAATACTCTACAAATAGCCAGTTTCATGTTCAAATATCACTATGAAATGCTTCCCCCAGTATTCACTAATTTCTTTTTATACAATAGCAGCCTGCATTCATATCCAACACGTACATGCAAGAATATTCACTTAGATAATCCCAGTTTATTATTAGCACACAAAACCCTCAGACACCACGGACCTGACGTATGGAACACATTACCGGATTTCCTCAAACAAACACAATTTCTGACTTCTTTTAAACGAAAACTAAAAACAATGCTATTAAATCAATATACGACTTGAACACATTTCCTTTACATTACATGCTCACTAATTATGACTACATTTAAAAATTTCCAGTCTTAACCTGATATTAAAACTTTAAATACATTTTAAGGGCCAAGCACCCACCATCCCGTCCCCAGCCCCCCCCCCCAACGCACTTGCACCTTTGTACTATTGTGATAAGAATGTACAAGAAGAATCATAGAATTTTTACAGGGTTGTCATGTTTTCAAAGCTTTGCTTTTTGTGTCAACCCCTGCAACCGCCTTAAGATTTCTATAATAGAAAATACAATGTATATTGCTCATTATTTATACTCCTTATTATTCGTAGTATACTACAATAATTCATAACTGTATAAATTTAATGTATCACGATTTCAATATGTACAATACTTCATTATATTATGTACATGTATTTTCTTTGTAAATGTTGATTCATGAAAGAGTTGCAGAAACCAATAAATGAAATGAAATGAAATACTGGCCTGATCGGGCCTGATCGAGTTGACAGATCGGCAGTGTGAACCTAGCATTAGCTATTTAACTTCTTTCGCAGACAACCCAAAGACGCCAAGAACATGGTGCATCGTGCTATTTACCATGAACACCGTAAGTCGTCACCACCATGAGTCGTCATTAACACCATCGCCAGGCTATAGACGAATGTGAGTTAAAAAATAAAATTTAAAGATTATTGCTCATTAAGAGGAGTATTTCATCAATGACTATGGCTTTGTTCTATTTTTTCAATACATTGCTTATAATATTAGTTTAAATTTTATAAAAATGATGTTAGTCGATTCTTGCAAACACGTTATGTATGCAGCTTATACAATAGACTTAGTCAAATTGTTTTAGTTCTTTTAAATAATTTCCCCCAAATAACCCACAACCATTTTAAATCAACGCAATTAAATGCGAATCTTGTCAAAATGAATATGCGACAGTCCATAATATCGTCATAATGGAAACACATATCTTTCACACTACGCAAACAGGCAGTTTCAGAGGACTACCATTTTAATTTCTTTAATCATATAATTATGTAAACATTACAATTATCAACACAATAATAAGGGTGAGCATTATGAATGCATGTGTGTCCATGCTTGTGTCACTGCAAGGAGGAGGGGATGGCAAAGGAGCGTTTTCTCCTCCAATAATGATATTAATAAAATTTGTCAGTGCATTTGCAGCAAATTTGTCGGTACACTTGCATGATATGACATTAGGCTTTAGAATTGTAGCCCCGAAATTAATGGAATACAAACATTTCAGGTAAAGAAAAGTAAATTGCAGAATTTTGCTGATTTGAACGTTTTATAAAGTAAGTTTTAGTAACCACAATTCATCTGTAATATGTAACATGTACTGTTTTACACGTAGCTGATGACATGGCGTTAAATAATTTCAGACTGCACTTTAATGGGAAATCTGTTGGAATATAAGAACGAATATAACTGTTAATTATTAACCCTTTCAAGGTGCTTTGTTCACCCATTCTCACTTAAGCGCCATCGCCAAGTGCAGGTTTATGCGCATTCAATCCTCTTAACTCTTTGCGCGCTGAATTAATTTTGAGGGGATAATAATGACAATTGTTATTTTAATATTTTCTTTAAATCTTGCTTTCCTTATTGCACCATTGATACTGGTAATTGTTCTACAGATGTTGCTTAAGCATTATGGCCATTTGTTACCTTTTCTAGTACAAACGTAATAGAGAAAACTAATTATTACGATTGTTGAGTTTAATTGTACGAATGTGCAAAATTGCAACATTAGCATGCAAAGGGTTAACTGGAGTTTACTCATAATTATATCATGTGCAAATATCTATTATTGTTACCAATGCGAGAAAACGCAATTATTGACATGGATAAATCGATGGTCAAGTTTACCATTTTTGCATTAGTGCATCAATACATCAATATACATGGATCATAAAATGGTAATTCAATAGTCAGGTAGTCCTGACACATAAAGACACATGTACGCCCTGTTACTTCTCATGCAACAGGCGATTTAACAGCTGTAACGCGTTGCATGCTGGTTCCTGTAAAGCCATTCCATTTCTACCATGCTAACAATTTACTCCAAAGAAATAAGTCAATAACAATTACTATTTCACAAACACCAACAGAGAGAACATACAGGAAATATAATAAAAATGAAAAATAAAATAATTAATCCAAAAATGTCCATGCTATAAAAATCGATTATAATCAAAAGACAGAATAATTCTTCGGGGTACTGGTCAATAATTAAGCACTGTATGTAACTGGTTTGACCTTTTCAACACGTGTCATTGAAATATTCAAATCTGGAACAGTAAAACAAATATGACGTGGCATATTCTTAAAAATAGATTTCTACGCGTGCCCAACATCAGGTTCTGCTAGTTGAAGTAATTAACAAATTTTGACGACAAAATGATATTCTTTTATTCTACAGCATATTTTATTTCGTGTTCAGTTCGTATAACATTTGCTTCGAAGTACACACAACAATGATGACGGTGAAACTAACTAAAATCCTTTTATATACCTGCATGACAGCTAGCGTATTGTTGCTAATATTGTATGAATTTTCATCGGTAGAATTTCATCAGTTGATCCCGAAACATTTCGACAATCGTGATAGAAATGCGTCCAAACACTCGGATACATACACCAATAATGACGCATTAAAGGTAAGTGAAGTGCTACTATAATGGTATCAATCGTCAAATCTACAGTGTGTTTTTAAATGGTACAATCGGGAGTCTTTTGGTATGATATTGAAGCAGCACTGTCTGTTTTGAAGCAATACATTACACCTCTGTTTACTTTGTCAATAAAGACTTAGTATTTATTTTGTGAGATTGATTCAAATTGTGTTTTAGCCCCCTTCTTTAACTAATGGACAAGATTAACATTAACACGTTTAAAACGCGTGCTTTTGCGATTCTAATAAAATAAGATTAAGATAAAGATGGTAAAATAACTCACAAACAAATCTAGATTGTAATAAATGTGCCCCGTCGACACCACGGTACCCTGATAAAGTCGCACAACCCAAAGGTAAGAAAGGGCCAAAAGTCCTCAAAAGTTTTATGACCTTCACATGTTAAAAATTGTATTTCGTTCTATTTTTATATTTTATAAAATGTGCGACCTTATCAGGGTATAGTGGTGACAGGTCGCAAATACTTAATATTAACTGTTTCCTGAAATGTAAAGGCCATCACCCTTCGTCCTGTAGACTAAGCTGAATCCACTCCTATGCAGCCATCAATACCATACCGTGAACTGAGCACTTACACTGCAGTTTCCAGCAATTTGTTGATGTAATGTCGTCACTTTGGAATAGAAACGAAAAACAATAGGCTCTTGAGATTCTTGAAATATGTTTGAAAATTCCCTGAATAATTTCAACATCATATATATTTAATGTGCTTTTCAATGTTGTTTCGATGTTTCTTGAATAATATTTAGTACAAGTAAATACTAGCACAAAACAAATTTTGTGTTGTTGCAGTAAATTCATCATATTCCTTCACATTCAAAATATCATCTTTTGCCTTTTCAAACATAACGAACATAACAAGGTCGTACATGCACTGTGATTTCAATAGAAAAAAATCGATTGCATAATTTTGTTTTTGTAAAACTGAAATGTCTTACCAAAACTGTGAATGTTGAAGACAAACAACTGGTCCGAAATCTCAGAGAATAAATGTTCACTAGAAAGATTAACATCAAGGTAAAGGGTGTATCCCTTTAGCGACATTGTTTAATACTTTATTTAGTGGGATAAAATCAAGGTGTTTTAGCCAGAAACTGTATTGTTTGTAGCGATGTGCACAACCTTCCAAACAAACTTTAATTCGAAAATCTAAATGAAACGTTCACATTTCTGTTTTTAAAGGAATTGATAAGTTCATTTTTTTCGATATAAGGCTAATTTAATAATAATAATAATACAAAACATTTATTTGGCGCTTAATACTGGCGTTTCTAAGCGCACTATTTTCTGTTTATGATATAATACCAAAAATTAAAGTTAAATGCAAAAAGAAAAATTATATAAGAAACCTTAAGTAATTGAAAACAATTAATATTTAAATTAGTGAATACTAAAGATCAAAGTTGGTGTGCAACCCCACCGACCGACCAACAACTGGGACATTCCAGAGAACTAATGCCTATTCAGTGAAGTTAAAATATGGAATTAGATGTATGATATGATTGATTCGTCGGGGAACGGGTACGCACTGGGACGTCAGTATCTGTTCATGTTATACTGTACGTGGTCGTACTTTATACAGGGTGGCCCAGAAAGAATGCTACACATACGATCGTTAATTTCTTCAACATTGTGAACAAAATGCCATTAATTGTTATTTCATTTGTTAGAACATTCTTTTTCCGACAAAATGATAGCACGATGATTGATTTTGAGCAAGGCGTTTGGATCCCAGGGCCACTTTTCTGAGGAAATTTAATTTCCGAAATTTGTTTCTTTCTCAACTCCAGCGAACCTGGGAGCACCAAAATATTCTCACGTAACAGCGTGCCATAGAATAAGCGGGGAGACGACTGGAATGCCTCGCTTTGATACGGAAGACAATGGTAAGGCATGGCTTTCACAGTCATTGCACCTGGATAGTGCAGCTCATTCTATGGCACGTTGTTACGCGAGAATATTTTGGTGTTCTGATGATCGCTGGAGTTGACAAAATGGCAAATTTAGGAAATTACATTGCCTCAGAAAAATAGCCGTAGAATCCAAACGCCTTAATCAAAATCAATGATCATGGTATCTTTTTGTTGGAAAAAGGGTGTTCTAACCCATGAATTAATCACCAATAACATTTTGAGGATGCTGTTGAAGAAATTATCGATCGTATGTGTAGCATTGTTTTTGGGCCACGCTGTATAGACATGTTGTCGCAAAATGCATAATTCTCTGGAACATTACATGTTGAAAACCATTGTGAGTTATTGCTTGCTTCATGTTCACCCATACGAAAATACATTACCTTTCTTCAATAATCTAGTATAATGAGCTGATACTATCCCAGATCTTTTTAGTTAAGGATGCAAACGGGGAGAGAGACGTGAGTTACTTTCGATCATCATTTTTTTTCTGCGTCGTTTTACACTTCATGTTTTGACTTTAGTTAAGAAAAGCAACGAATCACACCTCACTAAAAAGTGACTATTATTTCTATCAGGGTACTTTGTTTGAAAGCTGATCAAGTGGATATTTCACGAGTTAATGTATTCTACTTTTGTGACAACTAAAGAAAGCCTTTTATTATACCAAAATCTAGAAACCAAGCGAGTTTTCATATCATTCTAGTAAAGTGGATATGCAACTATAATGTTTAAGGCGTATGTTAATAACAACACACTAGGATCTAGCCAACGCAGTGCGTCAACAATTGATGGACGCCGGCATGTATAAGAGCGTCTAAAACGTGTTTCTGTTGTTGTTGTTGACTCGGGCATCTGGGGGGCACAGAACGCCAGACGCGATCACAATAAAGAAACCACGAAAAAAAATCATTGCGTACATACACAAGTTACACCCTATCAGGGTTTGCTTGTTACCAGCCGTAACTGCAATATGCACTTTACTAATCATGTAACACACACCACACTATAGCAATGCTGTGTAAGTCTTTTTCCCCTGTAAAAGATGTGTTTTAGAATCAAACAATCAGAAAAACAGTTTGACAGACAAAAAGCAACGAGTACTTCATTTCATTTATTTCCACTTTCAAAACAAAACTGACATAACAAAAGTTTGAAAAAAACAATAAAACGATGTTTTGTTATGTTCAATTTTGAAAAGAAATAAATACACACACACAAACACACAAGCAACACACACACAAACATAAACACACATACACACACACACATACACACACACACAGAGGAACTGCGACAAACGAGTACAGTGAAGTATCGTTGAACTTACAAACAGAAATCATTTCTTTCGCTTTCTGCATTGTTCCACATGCTAATTGTGGAAAACGCGACAAAAATCATGTTTTGTCACGTAAATATTTTTATACAAAACGTCTTAACGTACCATAAAAGGGCGTATATTTTCATGTTTAGAAAACATATAGGTATGTCCAAAAACGTTTTGATAACGTTTTCTGGACGTAATAAGCATACTACATAATAAATTGCACAATTGGTAGCAATAACAGTTTAAACATTATCAACATACTTTTGAATAGTGGTTCAAAAAATCAACGGCCTGACTTCTTTATCATCAACTGTATAACAGAGTAGCAAATAGATTAAAAGCCATGGAAGTAATTTATGTTTAAAATGAACTCCATGTTTACGAAACAAAAACTACTGCGTTTCTTACTCTCAAATTAAGTAATTGCTACGCCATTGAATGGTAGGAAGGGATGGTAAGATATTAGAGTAAGATATATCAGGTTAGGTTAGGATAGATCTAATGACTACAGGTCCAGCGAATATCATGGAAAGACTATGTCTGGATTCATAATGTTTTTATAATTTTTTTAAACATTTTTTTACATTGGATATTTGACGTACTGAACGTTTAAGATACACACTGAGGACGTTTATAAATTGCCGGAATGTTTTCAAAACACCGACCGATTAAACATTGAATCAAGTTATACTGCTATTACATTTTCGCCAAATGTTCTCCTAATATAAAAAATGTAGGGGCTTAGATACAACATAGATATGTTTTCACAATATTCTTCAATGATATTTATTCAGCATAAATGCAAGATCATCTCATTTGTTGTTTAATGATTTTAAAACGTTTAGTGTTACAGTAATATCATTCATTTTTATCACCTTACTAGGAACTGCAAAATGTATACGTAATCACTGATAACGTATACAACATTAATTGCCAACGTTACAAAACGCATTCTGTCTGTCACCAAGCACCTACATTTCTACCTTATATCAACATTAATTACACGAAAATTTCCATAACATATGGCCGATATTACTACAATGTTTAAATAATGTAATTGTGCAAATAATCATTCTGGGTATTCTTAGTA
The DNA here is from genome assembly GCA_001188425.1 of Eucidaris tribuloides. Taxonomy (NCBI): domain Eukaryota; kingdom Metazoa; phylum Echinodermata; class Echinoidea; order Cidaroida; family Cidaridae; genus Eucidaris; species Eucidaris tribuloides. The sequence goes on along the minus strand of JZLH01S0192485.1, from coordinate 81,373 downwards.
AACAAGCGTTGTTTGAAGAGCGAATATAATTGCTGCTTCTCAATGTAGGAATATATTGTGAGATGCTTGTTCCGTGTCTGAAAATATTTGTATATGCCTGAAAACCACGAGCGTGTGTTCACGATGATGTACATGAAAATAGTACTTGTCAACGTAACAAAACGATTCTGTCTGTCAGCAAGCACCTACAATCTCTACGTTGTTTCTACGTTATAAGAAACGGATAAACAAGCGTTGTTTGAACAAAAAAATTGATTTCATATGAATTTGAATGCTTATTTTGTTATGTATATAAGATTTTTTTTCCTTTGAAAAACAGTCCTCGATACTGAAAGGACTATCCCGATTAAACAAAAAGTGAAATGATATAAACGAAATAAATGAATAAATACATTTCTGCTTCTTTTCTCGGCATATGTTGTAAGATGCTTGTTCTATGTCTGAAACCAATATTGGTATATTCCTAAAAATCACATGGGTATGAACAGAAGAAGTTATGTCCGTATCATTGATAGCACAGCGTGGTAAAAAAGTGAATGTCTTGTACAATTAAATTACATGCATTATGTTTGCAGAGTTAGAGTTGCACGGTCGTCACGGATTACATCAGTGATATGAGTAATGCACACGCCCGTGGTTACGTCATTTTAACGTTCTACTCTAATACCAGCAAAACGACAACTTGCACGATGTTCGTGCATACACTATCCTATATGGTGGTTCTGAAGTTACACGCAAACGGAAAGGATTGACACAAATTTATGCAACATGTTTTTCGTCTTTACATCGAAGACGTGAAAATCGCAAAATTTGAAGTAAAGGTTGCAACACTCTATTAGTCTTTTACGTCGAAGACGAGAAAATTGTAAGATTTGACGTGTAGTTGTACTCAATGGCCCTGAAGGAAATGGCAGACGCATATGCGGGATATGTTTTTCTCTTGCTCTTTTACGTAAACGTGAAAAAATACTTTAAATATTCATATCAAATATTTACGTCTGCGTCTACCGAAAGGAACACGCAAACATGAATAATTGATGTGATTTTCTTCAGTAAGGCCCTGGTCACACTAGCAGTTGCGACTACCTGCGATCAAATGAATCGGACGACAAGGGCCTCCGCAGCCAGGTCGCAAGTAACTCGCACGATTTGTGCAGTATGGTCACACTTGTACGACCTGTTTGCCACTTGTCGTCGGTAATCGCACGAATACCAACCACTAATCGTACCACTAGTTGCACGTTCACCTAAGACAAGTCGCAGCCAGTCGTGCGATTACCTACGGAAAGTTGGTGGGCAAATGTGCGATTACCTACGGCTAATGGTACACAAACGGGCGATTAGCTGCGACTAGTGGCAGTTATTCGTGCGATCACTTGCTACGAATGGTAGCTAATCGTACGGTTACTTCTGCTCATCGTACGAACGTCGTGCGTTCACTGGTTTCAAACGATGCTACGGTTGGCATTTCGATATGCAAAATTATGCGTTTGTGAAAAGAAGGTGTGAATGGAATGCTTTTTAACAACCTTAACAAACGAAAATATTTATTTTACGTTCATTATTCACGTTGCTATATAAATGAGTGTTCACTTCTGACATGCACCACTAATGTTCATAGAGACCACATGTACTCGTACATTACTTGTACAGTATAATTCAGACATGCCTCCAAGAAAGCTCAGGAAGAGGGCGAAACCTGTAGCGGAGGAAATAGAAGAAGCCTCCGTCGAAGATACACAAGATGATGTTGAAGTTCATTCCGGACTTGATCCCTAGAATGACATTCACTTTATTAAACAGCAACAATCAACTGAAAAAAATGCATTAATCACATTCCAGGTATTTGCAAGTCAGGATCATACTATCGTACGATGAGCTATAGACGTGCGTCTACCCGCGATCAGTTTACCACTTCTCGTATCTATGCAAATTCCCTCTTGGAAGTGCGATTAGTGGCACGATTATCGTACGGTGATTGCACGATGCACGCACGATCACTGGCGATTGCTTGCCACCTCTTTGCGATCAATTTGATCGTAGCCAGGTTTTTACACTGGTTTGAAAACCTATTTTCGATCGTACCATCACCTGCGATCACAAGTGATTTCCATGGTTGTCGTACGATAAATCGCACGATCTAACTGCAACTACTGGCGATCACCTGCGATAACTCGTCGTAACTCAATCGCAGGTAGTCGTAACTGCTAGTGTGACCAGGGGAGGATTTCACTATACATTGGCCAGCGATTAGTCGCTAGACCCATCGTTTGCAGTCAACTCATCGCAGCTGCGTGGTGTTGATTCCGAGGATTTCACAAAACCCGTCGCAGCAGCGATGCATTTCTAATCAATAAAAACTTCTTGAACGAGGCTAGTGTCAAATCACAAGCTGTCTCCGATCGGCATGGCGCACAGTTTTGCGTGACAATTTTGACCTAACTGATGGATTTTGGTGGTGATCAAGTGGACTCTGAGGTAAGTTCATGTAGAATTACAATCTGAATGTTCTTTTGTAATTATTTATCGACTTTGCAGCTTTCAATATTGTATCTGTCACGGCTAATCGCCAGTTTTCGTGGTGTGTTTGCCGTGTCTTCGCACAGTAGCAGTGAATGCATTGCTATCTACGTGCGATAACACAGTGCAGCACGTTACAATTTGTCGACCTCCACGTGGTGAGCCCCGGTAACGACAACAGCTAGAGACAGCAGCAGCAGCTACCAGCAGTAGCAGCGTCATAGTCAACTTACTGCAAAGATACTTTCTGAAAATGCAGCCAGGTGCCATTGCCAACCCGGAATGTCATACGGAACGGCATCACTGTGCTGCAGCTGAATATGGAAGGCCTAACCAGGGCCAAGACTCTGTTAATCGAGCACATCTTACAGTCACATAAAGTTACAGCCATCCTACTTCAAGAAACACACATCTCCGATAGCTCCTGTCTGAAGATCCCTGGATTCACCCTGGCTGCTTACACCGAGAGTGACATTCATGGAATAGCCACTTTTGTCAAGATCTCAGCAAAGTGGAAAGCTATAGCCACATCCCCATCAGATTCAACCATAGAATGGGCAGCCACACAGATTGAAGGTGTTACTGTTGTTAATATCTATAAGCCCCCGCTTCTCGGCTCCAGGCAGACACCATCCCACCCTTCAACCCTCCATGCATCTACGCCGGAGACTTCAATTGCCGCAGCACTACTTGGGGATACAGATTATCCAACCCTGATGGTGCAGCCCTAGAGGACTGGGCCTCTGCAACTGGTGTGCAACTATTATATGATCCAGACAGTTTCCACTCTGGTAGATGGAATACAACCTCGAACCCTGACTTAGCTTTTGCAAACCTACTGGGCCCTTCACCACATCGCATAATTTTGGACCCATTTCCAAGATCACAACATAGGCCATCGCTAATAATTCCGGTGAACCCAATAGAACCTATCCACTCCAAACCAGTTAAGAGGTGGAACTTCCGCAAGGCTAAGTGGGACCTATTCACAACCCTTGTGGACTCGGGTATTGACTCCCTTCCTTCACCCACATCATCTGATTTGGACCACGCTTACTCAGCCCTCTTCTCTCTTTTCATCAGATCAGCCAAGAGTGCCATCCCACATGGTTTCCGTCACCGCTACATCCCCACTTGGGACGAGGAGTGTGAGTCACACTACAATGATTTTCTTTAGGCGGAACCTGGTGAAGAGGCAACCACTAAGGCCCCAATTCTCACAAACTGCCTAGACCAGAAACGCAGAGAGAAATGGGAGGAGACTTTCCAAGGCATTGACTTCACTCATTCGAGTAGGAAAGTCTGGAGCAACTTCTCGCTAATGGGCGTTTCAAGAATGCAAACACAGATGCCACCCGATCCATCAAACAAGAAGTATCCAAACTCTGGCAGGCCCCTGGAGCTGATGGACTCCTATCTACTCCCTTCACATGTGCAGAACTCCATGCTGCCAGAAAGCAACTGAAGAGTGGTAAGGCCCAAGGACCAGATAACATTCCACCAGAGTTCCTTAT
>JZLH01S0192485.1:49224-61959 GCA_001188425.1 Eucidaris tribuloides | reverse complement strand
CACACCCCCCCACACCCCCCGGTAGGTACGGCCCTGGTTCGAATTGGTAACAACTTGCTGCACGACTTGTCACCGTAAAAAGATCATGTAGCCCACGGGTGGATGGTCAAACGTCTGTAAATATTACGTGAAAGAAGTATGATCCGCAACGTGTTACCGTTGCGGATCACCCTTGATTTCGTCAGAATCTTCTTCTTCTTCTTCATCTTCATTTTCTTTCTTTCTGGTCACATCTGTGTCCCAAATATCTCAAGAATGACATGTCCTGTCATGTTGCAACTTTCCATGATCATGTGTCATAACAATATCTCGGCAATGACATGTCATTTTTGTGATCAGTCATCCGTGACGTCATCTATGACGTCATTTGTCAAAATCTGTTTATGTCAATATCTCATGACTGAAGTCGAATTACATAACCAAATTTGGCACATGCCAAGGTCGGGTCAAGGTCAACCTCTAGACAAAGCCACGTGCGCGCACGCGTCACGACGGTCTCGTACGGGTGCGTCAAAACTGAAAAATGCTCCAATCGACCTAGGAATTTGTCTGCATACGTTCAGGACATTTGGAGCATTTTTGGTGCGCGCGTACGCGGGTGTTTTTTCGCGCGCACCCCTTACATGATCGAATTTCACCGTTTTTTATGGTTTTAAATACTTGACTGTATTCTGCATCATTTCGAAACTTTTACAAACCAAGTGGACCTGAAATAAGGCGTACGCGCCCGAAAACGTCCTAACGCACGCGCGCGCACATAGACTTAACATGCATTTTAATATAAGTCCTAAATCTCTAGATGAACCCATCACTTTCATGTTTTTGTTCACTATTCTGATAGGTTATGATGTCCTGATATGATTTCATGCGTCATTTTGTTATTTTAATCTCAATGACGTCATCTATGACGTCATTAATTAAAATCAAATGCAGTCCATATGTCGTGACTGGCATGTCCTGTGATGTTGCATATTTCCATGATGGTATGTCATGATAAGTTCTCAAAAACGACATCTTGTCAATGTGATCAGTCATCCGTGACGTCATCTATGATGTCATTGTTAAAACACGGATTTTGTGTATATCTCATGACTGAAGCCAAATTACATGACCAAATTTGGCACACGGTCACGATCAGGTCAAGGGTAAACTTTTGGACATATTCATGTGCGCGCACGCTCGTAATGAAGGACGCGTACGCGCGTGTCAAATCTTTAAAAAAATCCCATATTCCTCAAATTGCAGTTTCTATACATTCATCATTTTGCTATCTTAATTATCATAACGCCGTCTAAGGTGTCATTAATGAACATCGAATTTAGTCCGTATCTCGTGACTGGAGTTACATGCAACTAAGATGACGTGCGGATCACCTAATTCGTCTCAGTGACGAATTCAAATCTAGTTATAGACTTGAGACAATAAAAAGCAATGGCTAGCCGTAAATTGCAATACGATTCAACTGTACAAATTACGATGAAAAATCGGGCGGCAAGTTGCCACTAATTCCCCACACTTTTATTACAGTGTGTTGTTTTTTATTCCTTTCATATTTTTTTCTTTATTTTTCCCTTGGAATGAATCAGTAGAATTCATTAAACTAATTGCCTTTTGTCAATGTACTGCACGTATCAGATCGTGGACGTTAATCATTTTCTATTTTCCCATTTTCTAGTGTAATTATGTACACAATCGATCTTACCATTATATTTAAGAAATATATAATACAGGGTGCCCCATAAAAAGGGAAAAGTTACATTTACGGTTATTTTCCCATTTAATTGCTCATCGTATTCAATTAATGTGATATAATATTTTTTCGTGAGTAAGATGGCACCAAGATCATTTTTTTTTGGGGGGGGGGTTAGTTCTTTCCATTTTAGGTTTTTTGTTAACCAATGAAAATTCGGTATGTGTGCGTCAGATAACATTATTTTTATTTCTCTGGGACGTCTGTAAAAGGACAACCTCATTACCTCTTTGCCGGGATGCACTGCTTTGCAAAATCGCCTCTAGTAAAATGAAAACTACCGAACGAAAATTGACGATTAAGTGATATATAGATAAAAAGGAGAAATGGTAATTTTATTTGGATTACGAAGCGGATGAAAATCACATATTTGATAAATTTACTATTATCTTTTTTCTGGTCCACACTGTATACACATACATGATTGGTTTTTCACTTAATTGACTCATTAATTCTTGTTCTCTGTCTATTGGATTTTTAAGATATTTTGTTAACAAGAATTATTTCATTAGTCTCTTGAAGTTATTTATATTTTGAGTCTCGAGCGGTGGGCACTTAAATACATCAGCAAACGACACTTTTCTGTTGTCTTCCAACAGGAAAATATATGTGATTTCCAAGAAAAACAAACAGGTGCACCATGGTTTTGCACAGCACCAAGACATCTCAACTGTTCCGATTTCTCGTGGACAAGCGCCAACAACAAATGGGCATCAGAAATAATCGATGGAATTATTACAAGTGAAGAACGGAAATTATTCAATACGTGAGTATCTAAATTATTCTCTTTGCCATAATCACTATGTGAAGTATTTTTTTGTTCACTTACAACCAGTGATGTCATGACGACGCACAATCCAATTGTTGTTTGCTTTTTCTCGGACAATGTCAGCTACGGACATCACGGGCCATGGGGCCTCCAGTCTCATCTTATCTGTCAGTCTGTCCATCACCATTACAATCATGAATTCCAAGTCTCTCTTTGAATCATCCAGTCCCCATACTGCAAAATTCACGGTTGTCTCGCACGCTTCATGATTATCCTCCGAAGGGTACCTGAAACAAACTTCCTCGCTAAAACCCTTCCTGGAATCATTTAGTTCCATTGATCAGAATTGATATCATTATCTGAGAAAGTGATTGGTTAATTGTATAGATCCAAGAAATCTTACCAACAAATTTTCTCCTACAACATGGATTTATGATGGCAAACTGAGATAACGATCGAATTTCTTTACAAATTTAAAGCAACTAAAAATATTTTACCATGTTGTGATCCATTTGTCCGCAATATCTCGAAAAAATGCAGTGTGCATGAGATCTCTTCCCTTTCTGCCCTTGTTGTTATATTTACCACGTCTTTTAGTTGGTCTTACGTTCCTTTCAATGACTCAAATTGATTGTATTCCAATTTTATTCCTTACACAGACAGAAGAAATTAATCAAATCCAAAGGAATGAACACAATAATCGTTCGTAATATCACAAATGACAGTAAGTACAAAAACAATTATTCAATGTTTTTGCTTATTTCTTCCATAACCTCTTTCTCCAGTTTAGACGTCACTTGATACTATTCTATATTGGTGTGAACAGTATTATTTTTGTTTTGGTAAGCTTCAATTCTGGATATATGATTTGAATACAACGAAAATATCTTTATTGCACACAAAAGCCAACATATAGATTATGCATTTTTGAAATAGAAAAAAAAAAAACAAGGAAAAGAGGGAGAAGTAGAAGAACAGAAAAAAGAAAATGATGAGTTATTAAAAAAAAAATAGCTGTGCAAACAAACCCATTTCAATACGCTCAAATTGATAATTTTTCTCCTTTTGATTACACATAATAATAAGCAGGCCAAAATAAATTCACCATGCTGATCTCCTGGGCGTACACTTGATCTGCAGAGTTGTTCACTTTTCTGTGCATGTCAAAAGGCGCAGGATTTAAAAACCTCTGTGGTATTCATAATTTTGCATTCATGTTTTGTATCTTTATTCTTTACACTCAGCATGAAGTCCGAATATTTTCAGGAGTACAGAAGATTTGTTTACCACTCAAAAAGAAAGAAGGCAATACAATAAGTTTATATTCACTCACTCTAAGAACAAGAAAGGTTCTCGAAAGGTTCTCAATTTTGTCACATTAGCAAAACCAATTTTGGTGCTTATCAGAACCATTGTTACACAGAAAAGGCTCGTATGAGAACCATTTTGTTCAAAGCAGTGATAAGAATAAAGAACCCATTGATCCAAAAGGTTCCCATTAGCGCCCCACACGATTCTTCTAAGATAGTTCCGCTATTGTGACAAAGCTGATTCTACAACGAACCTTGTTTATTAAAGAGAACACACAGTACTGGCTGATGATGGAAAATCTTTCATCAAAATTTCACATTTCATTAGTTTCCGGGTTTCATATGCAATAAAAAGTTGAGGGATTGGCAGTTGGAATACCCTACTGAGTCAATTCAGTTGCGGCAGTGTAAATGGCATAGTCCCACATATTGATTTCTGTGTAAGTACTTTGTCAGCAGTGGGGATTTGTGTAGCAGATTTGTCAAAAACGAAGTGTTCTGTTGTTTTCAACTACTCTCCCCGTACTATAGTGACATTTTTAGAATACCATCTGTTCACAAAAGGTTTGAAAGCAGCTGATATCAAAATGATGTTGTTCTGCAAGTAATCAACCAGTACTGTGTATTCTCTTTAAAGTGCTGCACGATTAAAATGAATAATCGTGTCGTCTGTCACACTGTCGTGTACCATCAAAAAGAAAATGACAGCATCCAATGTCCAAAATAATCAAATAAATTCGGCTCGTGTCTTGACCAATAATTATTTATAATGTATTTCTAAATATTTTACCTATGTTGTTATAGAACATCGATTGAATTTGATATGTGCTGAATGTATTTTTCTCATTGCATATTGTTTTGACCTGTGCAGAGAACTCAGGTACCCTTAGTTGTTCAAACGATCTGCTACCACCATGTCATGTTGGGGCTCACAAACGCAACTCATCCCTCGGTGGCGGTTTCTTTTACAAAGATGAATGGTACTCAAATTACTGCAAGCTAAGAACGTTTGAGGTCGAGGATGCCCACAGATGCCTCAGAAAAAAGACCCTATATTTCCACGGCGATTCAACGATTCGACAGTACTATGAATACCTCGTTAAAAAGTTGAATAAATCGCTTAAGCCTTACCCGCCAACCAAGCAATCTAACTGGAAAGTAGGCCCCTCTATGGCTAAGGATAAAGTTCACAATTACACAATTCACTACCGTCATCACGGTTATCCGATAAGAAATAACTGGACAAATGCTACGGAAGTCAAGTACATTTCAAGCGCACTTGATGAAATGGACGCGACCCCTGACACCGTATTTATATTTACAATTTGGGCTCACCTCACTACAACGAATATAAGCTTTTATGAGGGGCGAATCAGGGGTATACGAGCGGCAGTAGAGAGACTACACCGACGGAGTCCCGATACGCTGGTGGTGCTGAAGAGTGCAAACACGCGGGCGCATTCTGGCGCCCAATCGTCTATGACAGTCAGCGATTGGTACGCGAGAGAGCTAGACTTAAAACTGAGAGAAGTGTTCTTGAATTACGATAAAATTGCGTTCATAGACCAGTGGTCGATGACTACAGGTCATTGGAACCCAGATATGATTCACCCGCCTGACAATATTATTTCGCGAGGAGTAGCAATGCTTTTGTCTTACATGTGTGCGGTAAAATAAGTGTCGAGAGAGTTACGTGTGCACTCACAATAATACTTTCAGATGATGTATCGATAAAGCATGTTAAACTTATTGTTTTTTCAGATGTATATTAATGAAAAAGGACAATAGCCAGGCCACGCGTCAAATTCTTTTGAAGGTATTTTAGCGTTAACTACAAGCTCAAGCTCCTGCTGCGGAAGCTTCCTCCTTTTATTATTAGACAAAGTCCATCTAATTTCGCCGTTATTGGATTTTTGTTTAGGTTTAATTTTGTTCAAATTTATAGTATTTCTTTTCATTATTTTTTTTCTTTTATAAACATTTATTTCCATCAAACGCATACATAAAAGCTATGATCGAAGTTTGGCATTCAGAACTATTCCTTCCACATGGGGCTACGATCGAGTCAATGGTGTGTGGGTGATCAATTTCTTCTGGAGACAATATTTTTTTTTTTACTACACTAACTACAAATCCTCCAAATTTCCTCCAAATTACTCTTTCAAAAAAGAACCTCTTAGTATAGCTATACGGTATAGTTACATTTTCAGTAACGTTGGTGCATTTGTCTATGGTAATCTTCGCAATAAAATCATGTCATATGTTGTCATTTTACCTTTGTATTTATTTCGAAAGTTTAATTTGCTGCAAAAATCTAATTTTAATTTTTGAAATGCATTATTCTGTTATTGATTTCATATATTTGCAGAAAATAAACTCAACTCACACGCTCGAAAGTAAAACATCATTAATGAATTACACAATATTATAAAATTCAGTGTATTGTGTACCGTGTAATCAGTGTGATGTGCTGGGTGTAGATTGACAAATAGTAAACGTTCTATTTCCACAGAAAGTAATTTTTCATTTGAAAGAAACATGATGTGTGTAGAGTTTTATTTTATGGGGCAGATTATTCTTGATCTAAGCTATTTTATCCTCCACCCGAGTGCAAATTGCTTATTCATGCATGTCCTGCCAGTGGCAGCATACTGTCCAAACGTTTGTATGCTACGGTGTGTATTGATTTATTTGAGCACTACTATGTAGTTCAGATATCAAAGTTTTTTTAAATTGAAGCTCCACAATGTTAGCCTGGGTTTTTAAGTGAGGTATTTTAGAGCCATCGTTTATGCAGTGATATGGATTGTAGGGCATTGACCAAATAATGCTCTAGAAAAAAGTTCCGTAGTCTCCTTATTGGTATTGAAAAATATCATTGCAATTTGATTAAGATGAAGGTGCTGATGGGAAAACACATTTATTCTCCAAGTTTTATTTGCTCATTGGTGAGATAATCGACTAATTAGTGAGGCAAGTTCCTCAGTCCCATTCGTAGAAGAAGGAATCACCGCCAATAGCGGTTTCACAGACACGAGACAAGATCAGTCTTTACAGCTATGTTATTAATATTCATTAAGGCCTGTGGCTCTACATGGCTTGTTACAAAAGGTCGGGTAATTCCGTGTACGTTTCGGGTAAATTCCGCGTGGATGTCCGACGCTAGCCAGCCAATTCTTCAAATGGTGGCTTTCAAAGAACAAACCTAACATAGAAATCACATCTATACAATAATGTAAACACGAGCAGGTGCGAGCTATAAAGCATACATGTCCATGCGATACGTATCGTTGATGCACTGTCCACCTGTCCTAGATTGTGAATGAGGATGTGACGGCGTGATTTTCCCGCCACGTAATTTATTTTTGCACACATGAAAATCTGCGGTAGTTTGTACACTGTAAAAAACGTACTTGGACACGACATAATAAATAACCATCATAATTAATTAATTTTCTCAAAAACGCGCAAATGTTATTAGCATAACAAACCCGATGTACGGGTTTAGTTATAAACTCCTCAAAAAAAGTTTGGAAATCTGAGTTTGATCGGTGATATCTCCCGTTTCGTAGTAATAATCAATGCAAGCTTGGTATCATCGGAAAGATTATTTAATTTTCTTTAAAATAATACCCTACTTGTTATGATTATGCCATCAGGGAAAGGGCAGTATCTTAAAATGTGGTGTAAAGTGTAAATTGAAAAGCTGCAAAATGACCAAAGTTCGGTAAGTCACCCAATTGTTGTTGTTGTTGATGAGTGAGTTTTCCAATGTCTCTTTGGTTGTTATGCACACTTATGTGAACATTGACATGAATTGAAAGAAACAATTGCACAAGTAAGCCAACAACAACAACAAAAAGTGAAAAAAACCCAAATAAACAAAACGGGACAGAAGGCATTTAATCTCACAGACCTTTCGCCACATTAGCACAACAAAGTAATGAAAAAAGTGGGAGGGGCTTGATTTGCATGGATTTTCATGTTTATCTTCACATGGATCTTTGATTTCATTAAATTTCATTGATTTTAATGACATGATCAGAGTTCAGTGTCGGGTGGACGACCCACGTGCCTGTAACACCGACTGGTACCGCTTCCTCATGCTGTTGATTAGCTTTGTGATTCGTTGATGTGAATTGGCATTTCAATCAGTAATTGACGCAAACCTGCCAATGTCATTGCATTTGTGACTCTCTTCCGTACAGCCCGGCCGAGTTGATCCCACAAATGTTCAATGGGGTTGAGGTCTGGGCTGTATGCAGGCCAGTCCATTCTCGTTATACCCTCATTCCGAGAAAATCCATGTAAATCAAGTTCCTGCCACAGTTTTTTTTTAATCACTTTGTGGTGTTAATGTGGTGAAAGGTCTGTGAGATTAAATGCTTTATGTCCCGTTTCAAAATGCCCATAAATGTTTGTTTTTTTGTTTGTTTTTCACTTTTTGTTGTTGTTGTTGTTGGCTTACTTGTGCAAGTGTTTCTTTCAATTCATGTCAATGTTCACATAAGAGTGCATAACAACCAAAGAGACATTGGAAAACTCACTCATCAACAACAACAACAATTGGGTGAGCTTACTCGGAACTTGGTACATTTTGCAGCTTTTCAATTTACACTTTACACCACATTTTAAAATACTGTCCTTTCCCTGATGGCATAATCATAACAAGTAGGGTATCATTTTAAAGAAAATTAAATAATCTTTTCGATGATACCAAGCTTGCATTGATTATAACTACGAAACGGGAGATATCACCGATCAAACTCAGATTTCCAAACTTTTTTTGAGGAGTTTATTTAAATCATCATCATTAGGGATTTGTAAAATACCACTCATGGGACTACGGAAAATAACGATAAATGGCCTTGCCTACAGTCCAATAGTAAAATGTGACAACTGCTTTTCATATCTGTTAAACAAGATACATGTACCAGTGATTTCCGAATGCAATGGTGCATCCACGGAAATATTCATAACCCCGTTTCCTCGAAGACCTACTTCATGGTGAACTTTGTACTGATGATATTTATGTGCACATAATAAGGATAACAGGACAAACTTTAAGCTCCACACTGCCTTATTCTTCCGGCGCGTCTACGGTGTGTTGTTTTTGTCATTTTTATTTTTTGCTATGAGTTTACCAGATTGCTAGCTCAATGAAAAATGACTTAAAGGAACACGTCTTCTGTTCCTTAGAAGTTAGCATAATTAAGACTCTTGTTATGTATAAAAAGGCAAATTTTCTTTAAAACACTAGATCAGTGGTAAACTGCTCCCTAACACCTTGATTTAGACATCGATCATTCTGGTTTTGTTACAGAATTTACAATACAGACAAAATCATGTGTATGTATGTGTGTGTATACAGAGCGTGTGTGTACGTTTGTATCTGAAAATAATATGAGCGATCGTGTGAGTGCATGTGTGTGTATCTGTGCGTGCGTGCCCGCGCGAGAGTGTGTGTGCATGTGTGTGTGTGCGTGTGTGTATGTGTGTGTGTGTGTGTGTGTGTGTGTAGTGTGTGGTGTGTGTGTGTGTGTGTGTGTGTGTGTGTGTGTGTGTGTGTGTGTGTGTGTGTGTGTGTGTGTGTGTGTGTGTGTGTGTGTGTGTGTGTGTGTGTGTGTGTGGTCGATCGTAAGCATCTCCCACTCTCCGTAACGGATTTTATCACTTCGTGAAGGGAAAAGAAATCGCACGACAATCAGAAAGTATGTAAAGATTATTTGGTTGGATGCTGTCAGGGATGAAAAAAAGGCCACATACGTAATGAAAGATTGCTAGATTTGTCTTTAGGTATTCATAGAAATGTCTATTGTTGTGAAGTTTTACCAGATGATTTCTGAGCTTTAAATTGATATGTCAGCAATCAAAGGATATCTACAAAATTGAGACAGATATCATTAGTTAATTCCTTCACTTTTCTTGGAATGCTCACAATATGACATTCAGCGTGATATTTTGTGATACCTATTAATTTGTCAATGGCAGACAGAAAGAGCTTTGTGGTTTCCTGTGTCACTGCATTAGTAAAAACATCCTTCCGTGTTACTGTCGTTTTTTTCCGATTTGCCATTATCGTACGCTTGATCAGTGACATATAAAACTTGTACATCAATGTTCAATCTTGCATTATACCAAACAATTTCAAGTCGATATCAATTCGATTTGTCATTTTGGTCTATTCAAAATGATACACCTTACAACGATACCTCACTTTGCGAGGAAAAGCGAGTTTTACATAGCCGTATTGGTGTTTGCTCTGTTTACTTTGGGTAAGTAATTTCGAACGTTGTTATTTACCATTAAATCAGGTCTACTGTACATGCTGGAATCAGTAGAATTAAGAGTAGGATGTAAAAACTGCTGTAAATTGTAGAATGCCACTGTATAAAATACATACTCATTCCAAGATAATTAAATGGGACACAGTAATAGACAACAAATGGCACAACTAGCTGCTATAGTGTAAGGACAAGTTGCAAACAGGTCGCACACGTGACAACGCAGTGGCGGCGCCAGGCTAACATCTTAGTGAGGGTGAAAACTAATAGGGAGGCGAACATGCCCAAAAGACCTAAATTCCATTAACTACAATACGAAAATCCTAAGATCTTGTGTATTTTGAAAATTTTTAGTGGGCAACGCCCCTCTGCCCAATGCGGCACCGTCACTGCCACAAATGACACAATCGGACAAGTTATCCGCGAATGACATCAGTGTGTTTACTTGAATTGTTCGCCATGGGACTCAATTCTGGCATCTACTGCTGTCCGGGATGGTTGTGTCACTGCCCGGAAAGCAGTATATGACATATTCGAGTCCCATGGTTCTTTTTTTTTTTGACATATTTGTTCAAATTATAGATCAGCTGCAATTACTATTTTAAAACTAATATAGCGTCATATGAATAAATATATTACATTACAGAAATGTTCTTGGAATATTTTGCTATTTGGATAAGAATATTTAAGATTTTCGAAACGGTGAGTTTCATAATATTGTCTTTGTATGTTTTTTTTTTAAATTATTAGTTCTAGTTGTGTTCGATTTTTTGATGTTGGATATAAATTAATTATATTATGTACTCTTTTCGAGTCACCAGTCGAAATAATGTATTCTCTTCGGTGACCGACATAGTACCATTTTCTTCGAGGCTGCTCCCCTCAGAAAATAGTCCTATTCTAGTCACCAAAGAGAATCCATACATTCCACTGGAGCCTCCTCGTGCATGGTTTGTCTGTTTAGTGTTGCCTGATCATCAGCAATTTCATTGTCGTGTGTAGCCGACCTCCAAATGTCAAGCCCTCTCCATCTCCTATAGTGTCTCTCTCTCTCTCTCTATGTAGTTTTGGCATTAATGTTGTGAAGGCTTGTTTATAACAAGCATCCATGTCTCACTCCTCGGCCCACAATACATGGTTCTGGTCTACAGCTTTCACTCCGACAGTAAAATTTTGCCGCATAAAAAGTGCTGCTAAAAATAAGCAGTATAGTCATTTATAATATAATGATATTTAGGTATGTTATGACAAGAACCAAGTGTCCAATCTGGCATGGTAATTCTTAGGCCGAATTAGGACAACTTTTATTAGTTAAGTTTTGTAACTGGATAAAGCATTTTTTTTACCTTGGGAATTGTTCAAGTGAACAGTCCAAAGTTCAAGAGAGAGAAAAATATGTTCGTCATGTGGCTATTGAGTAAGTTAATCATTATTTTATCCTCTAGGTGAAAGTCAAGCCAGCTCCACGTCCGAGTGGCAATCTTTCGGCAACAAGTTCTATCGGGTATTTCATACTCGAAAGACATTTGCAGATGCCAGAGAGATATGCAAGAGCCATGGAGGGGATCTGGCGATGATATACTCTGTAAGCCTAAATGTAAGTATGACAGGATTGTGTATTAGCGGAAACGGGAATGAAAGGGGGGGGGGGTGTATGACTTTCATCCATGGTGCTCAAGGGCCCCTATCATATGGGTATTATTATACTATTATAGTGTTAGCTTTTGGCTCAAATGTTTGTTGAGGGACTCCCCGGTCATTTCATCCCAAACAATTTCTAATAACAAACTAGTACACACTTGAAATAACAGATCTGATTTTTCTAAAACTGTTCCAGGACACATGTGATGAATAATATTTCAGTCAAAATTTTGTTGGAATGTATGATAGGAACTTCATTTATTATTATACAATTGCAATGTTGTAAAGGTGGGGAAACAAATTCTATCCTGAATAAAAAAAACAATATATTTAAATAAATAAACTGTACACACTCTTCTGTATCAATAAGTAAAATTTTAACATAACGAGTAACCAACTTGAGTAAAGGTGATGGCTGCTTTGACTGTGACGGTGCCGGTAATAGATGTCTTTGTGACGGTGGCGATGTCCGTCCCTCGTAGTGTGGGTGCGATAAACGAAAAGAAGTCGTCATAAAGTAGGTGTCTTCGTAAACTTATCCTTGACTATTCAAGTATACCTTTAACAGAAAACGTTTATAGGTAAGAGGAAAAGGAAAGAGTAATAAAGGCAAACTAAAATCTACAAAGAAACATTTGTCACTTAACCTCCATAATTACAATGGCAAATGGCGCACTGGCCGAGGAGGTTGCAAGAAATGAAGTTACTTTTCCTGGTCTGCAAGATATTAAAATATAGATTTCGGCTGAATGCAATGATGATGAAGAGGTTTAGAAACATCTCAAAAAGATATGTCGCCAGGGGCATCGATCCATTTTTCGGGTGGAGGAGTGAAAAAAAATGTCAACAATTTTCCGTGAGCTCTGCGCGCTTTGCTAGCCAAATTGTAATTGAAAATTGTGAAAATAGTCAGGGGCGGCGGAACGTATTTTCGTTTGGAGGGTGGGGGCAAAGCCAAAAAAGGGCACTTATATGTCAAAA